>JBBBVM010001166.1:0-163607 GCA_037355625.1 Petunia x hybrida
AGCAAATTGGGAAGGACCTTTCTGCGTCAAGGTAGTGATCGGGAAAGGTTCATACCAACTCGAAACAATGGACTCCAAACCGGTGGACTTCAATTGGAATATCACACAATTGAAGAAATACTATTTTTGAGGTTCTGTGGTATCAACCTTCACCCTTTACTTTTACTTCGCAATTTTTCATTTTTTCTCCGTCGGAGGGAACTGTTTAATTGATTATTTGATACTAACACTTTTAGATAATAGGCATAGTTGGAGTCGAATGATGACAAACATCACCCACGAACACTTGAGCTCAAAATGCTCCGATCGGGGTCGATAAGTCTGGCGAACACTCTAACGTGGTCTTCATCTATAATGGGTTTTCTTGGTTTTTTCTTCCAATGACTCCGTTTCAGGTATCAAAGTCAAGGACCAGTGTTCGCCTACTCATGCTTCGCACCCAATACTGGGGGGGATGGAGTTAGCATGAGGTTCATCGGCAGATACTGGGGACTGCCCTAGAACCGGGGACTTACGATCGAAAAGCGAAACGGAATCGATTGAAGACAACACTGGGGACTCGCTCGAAATTTGATAGAAGTTCCAACGTTCACTCGAACTGGGGACTCGTTCGAAATTCGACAGAAGTTCCAACGTTCACTCGAACTGGGGACTCGTTCGAAATTTTTCAAAGGTTCGAAGTTCATTATTCCAATGTATCAGAAAATCCAAAACCTCGACACTTTTATCCGAAGTCGAGTGTTATCGGTTTCAACTGACTTATGTAAACGATCCAATAGTGGTCAAAAGTCTGCCTTACGGCCGCATCCTGTAATCGATCGAATCATACGATCTAAAATGTATTAAGGCCCACTAGTGGCTTACTTCAATATGCAACACTTTGGTTATATCCACTTTTACGTTTGTTTGATTTATGCGATCGTTCCAAATATTACGTGGATTTTTACAATTCCAAGTTCTTTTCACCAAAGGGTTGATCTTTTCATTCCGAACTTATAAAAATGTTCGAAGAGTGCATTACGTGAAAATGAGACGTCATTCCTCACTATGCACTAAGACATTGGGCCCCAATTATATCTTTCGACGGCCATCGTTGAACATCAAATTTTTCGAACGATTAAATCATCTTCGGAAAGCAAAAGCAATACAGCAATAACAAAAGTGATTTCATTCATAAGAAAGTCATATATACATGGATGGAACTTCAAAAACGACTTAAATACAAAAACAAATCATTCATCAGCATCTCTATCAGAGCCTTCATCGGAGGAACTCGCTGGGAGACCAAGATCTTCACGAGTCAATCGCACGATGGCAACAGCTTCGCTCAGCTCGGTGGGAACATCGACAGTTCGGTCCAACATCTCCCTAAGGACATCGCGCCTTGATTCAGCAAGGATTAAATCCTTCTTCTTGTCAAACTCTTCCTCGAGGTCGCGCCTTAGTTTGGTGGACTCCTTGTGGAGCAGCAAGTTCCTCTCCGTTAGGCTGTCAGCTTGAACCTTTAACTCTTCATTGCTTTTACGGAGAGCAATCAACTCTACGAACTGATCAGCCAGCTCTCTATATTTGCTCTCCAGAATAGAGTTGAGTTCGGCTATCTTCAGATCAGAGTTGGCCTCGTGATCACTCAGCTGTGCGTTCAGAGCCCGAATCTAGGATTCCAACTCCGATTGACGAAGAGCATGTTCATTCGTGCTCTTGTCGAAGTTGGCTAACAGTTCAGCATTCTTGGTCTCTGCCGCCTTGAGCTTCCGATGTAACTCCTCCCCCGCCGAAGTAAGATGAACGATCTGCTCATTCAGAACTTGGCCCCATCTTGAAGTTGGCGAATCCGATCGGCAGTCTCGATCGCCATTATGCAGTTCTGAAAACAACAGTCGAAGATCGTGAAGTCTATGCAATCTATACAAAGTAAAGAAGTTTTGAAAGTAGAACTTACCCTAAAGGCACCAAAGGAAATCTGGGAAGGCAAACTCAGATCCTCGTGCGTGTTCAGCCGAGCTTGCTCCATTGGGCCCATGACATCGAACAAATAATTCGCCAACCGCCTTGGGCATCTAAGCAAGTCGACATTGGGTGGCACTTCTATCGTAAGCGATCTAACATCCCTCTGTTCAGATTCGCCCAAGGCAGCAAAAGCAGCGGCTTCTTCGCCCCTAGGAAGAGGCACAATTGGATCGGCATGGTCCACACCAAAAAACGATGACCCCGTCTCCTCATCGTATTTGGACTTCGCCGTCGCAATCGACCGATCCAAAGCTGGTGCTTTCCCTTTTGCTGGGTCCCTCTCCTCGAGTTCACAATCGAAGGCCTCGATCATCTCCTCTTGATTTTCAGGGGCGACGCCTAAAGAGACAAGAGCACCTTCCCTACTAGGCAAGCCTCCCGAGCCCGAATTGGCGTCTTCGGCGATAGGGGAAAGATGATAGTCGTCCACGGAAAGATCTCCTTGTTCGGCCACTTTAAGCTGAATGGCCATTTGTTGGAGTCTTTCCTTAGCTGGTCTCTTGAGACGCTTCACCAATTGATCAGACCCTGATTCTTCCCCAGCTTCCTCCCCCTCGATGTCAATAACCGGGGTCACTCTTTCGGTGGCTTTCGCCGCTGCGATCGCTGAACTCGTTCCAGCGATCACATCCTCTATGGTTTGGGATGCGGCCGATGAGCTGCCCCCTTGCCCTTTTTCAACCACCACTATTTGGGCAAGTACTTGTTTCTCAATTCTTGGAACGATTTCTTTTTGTTCTTCGGGGGAGGAGCATCATCGATTTTTTCCCCGCCCTCGGGCTCAGCCTCTTCGTCGCTTGGCTCACCTCCAGCACCGGTGATACTTGAGGAAGTATTTTTTAATTATCGAAAGGCGTCAACGAAACAGAAATCATAAATACAAGGACAATTCAAATTTACCATGATTTTTAGCTTTGAGTGTTTTCAAAGCCGCGACTGGCTTCCAAGCTCGTTTGTCATGGTCGTCTTGTCAAGTACCCTGATCAGCCAGGGTACGATGTCGGTAACTTGATCAAACTCAACCGCCTCAGCTGAAAATTTTTGGAACTTCAAGATTTAGTGGTCTTAAATACATTCAAAAAGAAAATGAATGAACGAATACTTACGAGTTCGATTCCAGACACTTGGTAGCAATTCCTTTCCGTGGTCGGTTAGCTGCTCCGTGGGAATAAAAACAAAACGTTGATCCCATCCTCGGAGATCGTCATCGTTGTCAGATATCAAGGCCCGTTGACCTCGTTTTGCCAAGTTTATCACCCCTCCTTTGTAAACTCGAGGGGAGTATATGTTGAGAATATGGCGAAGTGTCAGCTCCACTTCCGCCTCCTCTGCGATGTACCGCATGATTAAGATCGTTCTCCATATCATTGGAGAAAGCTGCCCAAGGCAAACTTTGTACATTCTACAAAATTCTTCGATAATGTTATCGACCAGGAGAGAAAATCCGATAGTAAATAGGTAGGTCAGAACCACGGAATGATCCTCGACGTGAGTCGCCAACGTCGACTTCCTTGGAGGGCACATCACATCGATGACACCCACTTTCCAACCACACTCTTCTCGGACTCGTGGTATTGACTCTGGCGTGATCGCGCAGTAGACTGAGTCGATCGGAATATTTTTCTTCTTTCCTTGCTCTACTTCACTTTGAACACTGACTTTGCAGTCGTTCTCATAAGTGAATCTCTCCGGAAGGATTTCCGACCACACTTTCTTGGGACCATAGTCCTTCACCTTCCTCTCTTTCCGTTTCTTCCTCTTCTTGTCTACTGAAGGATTATCAGCAGTAGTGGGAATCCGCTCCACCACCACGCCGGACTGCGGTGGGGCTGTGGCGGTGACTGCTGCGGTAGGAGTGGTTTCAGCATCAACTATGGGTTGAGATGAAGAAGACATTATCGTAACACGAGATTAAAGTGCAAAATCAACAATCTGGACAAACAAAGTTGAGAAATCTAGAGTAGGATCAACAAAATTCAGCAAGCAATTTGTATAGATTCGCGTAAAGTATTAAGGCATTTCAAGAAATTTGAGAGATTTGTAGAGTTACAAAGTTTGTAATACGATTTTGAAGTTGGTATTTATAAGGCAAGAGTCATCATTGCCTCGGGAACCGTTGAAAAACTGCTGCCCGCACGATCTCTGACATGTGTGGCGATGGGATGTTGAGGCGACGTTTTGACATTTCAAAATGAAGGGACACGAACGCGCCACGTATTTTCCCGCTAAAAACTCAAGCCACCTGCCAAGTTTTACGAACACACGACTTGGCAAGTTGGGGGACTATCTGTATTAGTCGATTTCTGTTCGATCACAAGAAAGAAAGACGTGATCGTACAACAAGGCATTGATCGATTTCGAGGATGTTGAGATCGGAAAGAAGCTGCTTTGGTATGGCTTCGATCGATTGTGTAATGTTGTGATCGGGTAAACTCGAAGACAACATCGTAATGGATAACTCACTGATCCTCATCCCAAAAATATCGGAACAGACTTGGCGGATTTAGTGGAATGGATGACGACGTGCAACTGTGGGAAGAGAAACGTGAAGAAGTGGAAATCGGCTAGGGTTTGGGATTCCCCATTATTTCAACCTATAAATAGGACCTCATTCTTCCATTTGAGGCATCTTCATCTGAGCAACATTATTTCATTCTTAAAAGCCATTACTCTCTTATCACAAAGCTATAGTCATTTGTTTCATTGCGTTGTCAACTTGTTGCACTTAAGACAATCACTGTATTCAAGTTTTGATCGCGGCTTGGTTCAAACGTGGAAGGAGATCTGCTCTTTCCGTTGAAGCACCGTCCATCGATTCATCAATACAGTAAGCCTTTATTGCTTTAATTATTTATTTATTGCTTGCTCGTTTAAGTCTATACTTGTCTTAATCATAGCATATTTTGCTCGTTCACTGCATTTAGTTTAAGTAACTTCTCATCGTTATTCTCCTCGCATAAACAACTCATCGATTTGTTCATCGTTAAGTTACATCGGATTCATTGTTGTTGCCCCATATTACTCGATTGAGCATATTCACCTGCCATCAAATTGCATTTGCTCATCATCATATTGCTATCATCGTCATCGAATCAATTATTGTTATCGTATTTAAGTAACTATGCATCTTGCTGAAACGAAGTCATCTCATCGTACATTACTAGCCTGTCCTTTACTTCGAACTTGTTTGCTGGCGGTTGTATTTGAATTGTTTGACTTCAACCTGACATGGAATCCACATACTTGACATCGAATCTATACCTTTGACATCGATTTTAGAATTTCTTCCGAGTTAAAACTCTTGATATCGATTAACTCGCTTACGTAAATTGCTTATCAATCGATCGAATTGAGATATAAAACAGTCGCCTTAGACTCAACTAAATATAAATTTAATTGTAAAACCTGATACGTTTTGGGGAATACATGAAGGAGGAGGGAGGGACTTCCGGTGGCAGGCGTCTCTACTACCTCACCCACCAAATTCTTTCAATTTCAACAAACAGATCAGAACGGAGGAAAAAGTGATTGCTCCGCGACGAGACTTTCAGCGATGGTGTGTTTTTGGTTTGATAATTTTGGTGGTGGGGGCGATTCCACCACTGCACTGCTTCTAATCTCCCTGATCTAGTTTTGTATTACTCTAATAGTCCTCGTATCCTCTCCCCCTGTTTCAATGTATCAGGCGTGTGTGTATAATGGTGTCAACGGATCTGTTCTCCCCGTCCTTGCTCTGTTTGTATTATTCACTGGTTTTAGTGTTTGTGTGTGGTGGGTGTTAGGAAAAGATGGGGAGAGATGATGGTTGGCTTCTATACTGCTTGAATGTCGAGAGGGAAAGAAATGGGTATCGATGTGTGTGTGTTTGGCGTGGGGTTCTTGGTTCTATTGGTTTTTGTATACACGCATTGAGGGAATTAGTGTGTGTAGTATATGTTTGTAGGTATTGAAAGAGGAGGAAGGTGAATGTAGATTTGGGTCCTGCAGAAGACGAAAGTGAGGGGTGTATGTATAAAGTGTTGCTGATCCGTTATACTGTCCTTTTGTGTGGTGTTTGTATTTTCAGTTTTGGGTAATTGGGAAGATGATAGAAGGGGTATACTGATTGTATGTGTGATGGTTTTTGAGGGTTTGTGTGTATGTGTTAAAGGGACGAGAGGGTTATTTTTGGGGAAGAAGACCAGGGGGGTCGGGCTCATTGTGTACTATGTTTGGAGTGTGGAGAAAGGAGAAAGGTGGGGAAGAAGAAAGAGATCAGAAATGAGGTTTGCCGTGTGAATAATTGATGATGATGTTAGGAAGAAAAAAAATGGATTTTAATAAAGAATTTGAAAAAGTAGTTTCTAGGAGTCTTCAAAAAATATGAGAGGGAAATTGAGGATTTGGGAATGATTTTAGGGAGGAATTTAGGTAATAGGAGATTTGAAAAAGATAATTAAATCAAGGAGAAAATTTGGAAAATTCAAATAAAGGGAATGTATTTGGTTAAGAAATCTGTTTAGGTTCGATAAGAAAATAATTAGGAATTTAGGAATGACTTTATTCAAAAATAAAGTAGGAAGATAATGAAATTTTAAATACAACTGTGAACGTATCTAGACGAACATTTGTCTAGGTTCAAGATAAAGGAGGATTTTAAAATAATGGAAAAAAAAATATTTTGGAATAAAATAATTATATGAATGTTCAAGAGAATTTGAACTAAATGATAAAATGCACAAAGTCTGGTTGGCCGTGTTTATGATGCACGATTTTGGATGTAAAGACTAAACTTATCCCAGTATGTAGAGTTTAGATTCGTGTATGCTTTGCCTTTTGGCGAGATAAATAAAGAATAAAGTAAAGGTACTACCGAAGATGAGATAACGTCAGTAGATCGAGCGTGGGAAAAGAGGCTTATAATCATCCTAGTTATGAAGATGTGGAGCGTTACACACCCATAAAAAAGGAGTTTATATGTACATAATTTCCACTTCGTCTCGATAAATGAGTAAACTCGCCTCCAATATTGCCTTGATTGAACGGGAAAGAATTTGGGGAGCGAATTTTATGAATGCGCACGACTCAAGCAGATGAGCACGATTAAGCACGAAGATACGCACGACTGACGCATATAGGTTTGAATAGACAAAGTAGGCATTAATTGGAAAGAGATGTAAAATGATATCTTAATTTGTGATCAAGGATTAGGCAGATTATTTATGGTAGTATGAGATGATTGGCTTCAGGCGTGCCGGAATTTGACAGACTGGGTATTTTGCAGGTAGGACAGAGGCGTTGTCGAAGTTGAGATAACATCGATAGATCGAGTGTAGTGAAATGGGCTTGTAAACGTCCTAGTTATGAAGATGTGGTGCACGACACACCCATATAGAGGGGTTTACATGGACACATTTTCCATTACAACTCGATAGATGAGTCCTCTTGGCCTCAACATTCTTGAATGGACTGAGGAACATCGAGGAGTAAAGCACGATGGATATGCATGATTCAGACAGATAGGCACGAATAGGAAGGAATACGGAGCTGGTACTCAATTGGCAAGGAAAAGGTCGGGTAGACCACTGGTGCAAGTACGGAACTGTTGCTTTAGGCGCTTTGGAACTTGGCAAAATAGGTAGCTTGCGGGTGCAGCAGAGCATCGTCTGTAAGATTAGGCCTTTTGAATTGGGGTTTGGGATGAAGCTTTGTATGTGCTTGAGGTTTTGTGGTTGCACAATTGGTAGCGATTTTGGGAGCAGGTGTGAGAGTAGGGCGCTAGGGTTTGTCGAGAGATCGGAGAGTCCCTATAGCAAAATCAAGACAAATACAAATTGAGATAAAAAATAAAGATAAAGTAAACTTCCCTGTTGAGTTTGAGCTCTCCTTTGTCTGGTCAGCTTTTAGGTGCTCAGTGCTAGGGAATGTGTGCCTCTTCTTTGGGGGATATCCATTTGCTAAGTGCTTCTCGTCAGGAGGTAATTGCTTTGTCGTGCTGAACTGTTGTTGGATAATCTTGCCAGTGTGGCGCCGGATTATATGTCCATTGCTTTTCGTCCTTTAAATGTGTACTTGTCACATCGAGCTGTACTCCTTTCGTATTAAGTTGTGTATCCCTTCATGCATGGTTGCCTATCATTCTTTCATCTTGGTTGCACACCCTTTGTCATGTTGTCCTTTCACTGAGCTGTCTACCCTTTGTCATGCTCTCCTTTCAACGGGCTGTCTACCTCCCAGGCTGTCTTCCTGTTACAATGTCAAAATTTGCATTGGGCTGTGTACCCTCTGCGGTGTCAGTTTCGACATCGGGCTGTGTATCCTCCGTCAATGCATCGGGCTGTGTACCCTCAGCAAATCTAAATGTAAATCGATATCGGGCTGTGTACCCTCAATCGACGCTTCGGGCTGTGTATCCTCAGCAAATTTAAATGCAAATCAATATCGGGCTGTGTACCCTCAATCGACGCTTCGGGCTGTGTACCCTCAGCAAATTTAAATGCAAAACGATATCGGGCTGTGTACCCTCAATCGACGCTTCGGGCTGTGTACCCTCAGCAAATTTAAATGAAAATCGATATCGGGCTGTGTACCCTCAACCGACACTTCGAGCTGTGTACCTCAGTTAATTTAAATGCAAATCGATATCGGGCTGTGTACCCTCAACCGACGCTTCGGGCTGTGTATCCTCAGCTAATTTAAATGAAAAATTGATATCGGGTTGTGTACCCTCAACCGACGCTTCGGGCTGTGTATCCTCAGCTAATATAAATGCAAAATTGATATCGGGCTGTGTATCCTCAACCGACGCTTTAGGGTGTGTACCCTCAGCAAATGTAAATGCAAATCGATATCGGGCTGTGTACCCTCAATCGACGCTTCGGGCTGTGTACCCTCAGAAAATATAGATGTAAATCGATATTGGGCTATGTACCCTCAATCGATGCTTCGAGCTATGTACCCTCAGCAAATTTAAATGCAAATCGATATCAGGCTGTGTACCCTCAATGGACGCTTTGGGCTGTGTACCCTCAATAAATTTAAATAAAAATCGATATCGGGCTGTATACCCTCAACCAACGCTTCGGGCTGTGTACTCTCAATAAATTTAAAGTGAAAAATTTGACATCGGGCTGTGTACCCTCAGTCGATGCATCAAGAGTAAAGTGCAACAAGTAGAATGCTATTGTTATGTCATGCGATGTGCTAAGGAGGCTATCATGTTGTTGTTGTAAGGACTTTTCTTGAATTTTTTTAGGGGACCTCAAAAATTTCTGCCCAGTGTCAAGTTTGCGTCTTTTGGAATTTTTGAGGAGATCCTCAAAAATTCTGCCCCAGTTTATTGTTTATGACAGATCACCGAGTGGAGGTGGTTACATTGTACTAAACACTAATGTATTGGCTAAAATCTGCATTTGCCCTTTAGTGTGACGATTGGACGTATTGATGACTATGAGTATGTGGATGTTTTGCATACTCAGACTGGGGTTTGATATTTGGATTTTGCCGGATTTTGAAGGTTGTCAAAATTTGTATTTATTTTAGGTTATGACGGGATGTTTTCGTGTTTCAAGCCTTTATTTTCGAAAGTCATGGAGCTAATTTTGATGGATTGGCCTTTGTCAAAAGTGTGTTTGTGGTTTGGGAGTTGCAGTTTTCATTTGTTGGCTCTTATTTATACCACTATTTTGTTTTGGGTCAATCAGACTTTGAACTTTGTGTTTCAGTGCTTGATGTCCTTGTGTGCCATGGCATGGGATGTTTGAGTGACGAGTGTAGATCTTGTTGGGATCGATTTTGAGAAATGGGTGTCTAGGGAATAGTTTGTCTGCTGGTTGCGATGTCCTTTGATTGGGCTAAAGGAGCAAAGGCACAGGGTTTTGTCTTTTTGTATGTCTTTGATCGTGTTGAGCCTGATAAGGTTGTTGTTGAAAGTCATGGTAGAGGGGAGGTTGTTTATCGTAAGTTGGGTGCAGTGTGAGGTTGTGAGCTCGGTCGTATAGGGATCTGATTTCTTTGTTGTGACTCTCGTGTGAGTATAATACAGGTTGTACGGTATTGGGATTGTTTGAATATTCTTGGTGTCGTATGCTGATGATTCAAAGGACTTGGTAGTAGGAGAAAGTGTTTTCAGCTTGGCTTGTCGTTTCGGCTTTTCTAAATACAGATTCTTGACCAATTTCAGTGTCCAAACGCGAAGGCAACCTTAACACAGTGGTGAAATGCACAAAATGGTGTGGGCATGTTAGCAAAGACTTGAAGCAAAAATGACACATGAGCTTAAGAGAATACCTAGACCGTGGATGACGGATTAGCGCTTGAATTTGGAGGTTGTGATAGATCATATAGATGTCACAAGAGATTTCTTAAGTGCCTTATGTAGCAGTCGAGACCAGGATTTTGGCCAAATGACTGACGCTTGTTTAAGTGGGAGGTGAGGAGTTGAATGTCAATGAAGGTGGTAAAGATGTTGTATAAGGAATAGATTGTGTTGTGTAACAGAAAGGAATGTTGGCTTTTGTCGAATACCAAGACCTTGAGTGCATTTGTCATCTTTTCTTGCCAATTTGTCTGTCAGGATGGCTATGTATCCTTGAAGAGATACTTAGGGTCCTTCATACTTGTTAACCAACTGATGGAATATAGTCTTTGTTCCAACATTCCTTGTTGGATAATACCTCATTGTTGAGCCGCCGAACTCAATGTAGGTTGCTCATATCATGTGTACTCTTGCATTGCTGCGTCTTATTGTAGTTGTTGTCATGAGAATTTATATCACCCCAATAAAGCCTTCGACCAAGATTGCTCCAAGAAGTCTATTCGCCTGTACTTTTATATCAGCTCAACCCTTGCTATGGTAAGGGTGTCGAATAACCTCATTGTCTTGCTTTATCTTTGCTAGTTGATAGAGATATGCTTCCAAATGCTCCAGGGGTCTCCAGGTTTAGCTTTGTCATTGTGTACTGTGTTTGGAGTGTGGAGAAAGGAGAAAGGTGGGGACGAAGACAAAGAGATCAGAAATAAGGTCTGCCATGTGAATAATTGATGATGATGTTAAGAAGAAAAAAAATAGATTTTAATAAAGAATTTGAAAAAGTAGTTGTTAGGAGTCTTCCAAAAATATGAGAGGGAAATTGAGGATTTGGGAATGATTTTAGGGAGGAATTTAGGTAATAGGAGATTTGAAAAAGATAATTAAATCAAGGAGAAAATTTGGAAAAATTCAAATAAAGGGAATGTATTTGGTTAAGAAATCTGTTTAGGTTCGATAAGAAAATAATTAGGAATTTAGGAATGACTTTATTCAAAAATAAAGTAGGAAGATAATGAAATTTTAAATACAACTGTGAACGTATCTAGACGAACATTTGTCTAGGTTTAAGATAAAGAAGGATTTTAAAATAATGGAAAAAGAAATATTTTGGAATAAAATAATTATATGAATGTTCAAGAGAATTTGAACTAAATGATTGGAAGAAAATCACAATTAATTTCTAATAGAATGGATGTACCTAGACGGACTCTTGTCAAGGTTCGTAGGAAATTTTAACAAAAGCATAAGGAAAATAAGTAAATAGAAAAATGGACATTCTCTTTTAAATGGGCCAATATTCAACTTAAAGGTGTAAATAAAAATATAGATATACATATTTTTTAAAATGCACAAATAATTATTAAATAAACTCAAATAAAATTATTTAAATATAGATAATCACAGATAATTATTAATTTGCACAAATAATCACAAGTTGAAACAAATTTGACATGCAATTATGTGACATATTAAATTGCGCAAATATTCACAGTTTGACAAATAGCCTAAATGATGTAAAATTACGTAATATAGCCACATTTAGGTATGTAATATATAGGTAGGGGATAACGCACGTAAATGCATGGTTTATAATACATATTTTGCACAAATAGCCAAATTACACTTTTAAGTTAAATTATAGCCAATTTTAGAAAAAGGAGGGACAAAATTGGGTGTCAACAGGAGGTACATGAACAACTTAGATCATATTATCATCAGGATCTACTAGCAACTGAGAAGGAATTGACAAAAAGTTTGGAGAAATCGTCCAATGTTCAAGAAAGTGTTATGAGACAAAAATATAGGATACAATAGCTCAAATTGGGAGACTCTAACACATCATTATTCTTTGCTAGTAAGGAGAATAGATCTGCCCAGAATAAAATTCAGAGTCTTGTCACTGCCACTGAAGATACAGTCAAACACAAAGTAGGTATTGAAGAGGAGATTTTGGATTCTACAAAGATTTACTAGGATCTGCAGCTAGTACCTTTCTCACTATCAATCCTGCTACTATGAGAGAGGGACCTGTGCTGAATAAGGAAAAACAAGCCTTGTTAATAAGGCCTATTAATAAGGAAGAAATACTCTCAGCTGTGCATGATATTGGAGACTTAAAAGTCCAGGGTGTGATAGTATGAATGCCTTATTCTTTAAAAAATCATGGGATGTTATAGGGGGAGATGTTGTGGATGCTGTTATGAAATTTTTCTCTATTGGTGTAATGTATGAGCCCATCAACTGCTCCACATTGGCTTTAATCCCCAAAGTGCAAAATCCATCCAAGGTCTCAGAATTCAGACCTATCTCTTGCTGTACAACACTCTATAAGATCATCTCTAAAGTACTAACCAAGAGACTACAAGGTGTAATGGAGGAACTAGTGATAAGAGTGAAATCACCTAATTTTGGCACCAGAATCGAAAGTTGTTCAAAATAATTGTGCAAATTTTCCTGTGATTTTTGTTTATGTTTCCTACATTTTATTTTATATTTAACCATTTCAGTTATTTGATTAGAAAGAAATGATGTTGAAAATAATCTCAAAAATTATTATAAAAAAATGTGAATAACATTTTAATTGTTGTTTTGTTTTAGTTATGATTGACTATGTGTTTATGTTTTATAATTTTGGATAGGAATTTAATTAAGAAGGTGGGCAACTTGAAATCTAGAAAAAAGAGTGGTCCAATCCAATATCTTGACCCAGCCCAATCAAGTCATTTAAAAGAAAATTTTGCTAATTTAGTTATTTTTTCCCACAAAAAAACTCAAAAACAGAACAATACACTATCCAAATTTCAAACTTCCACCAGATCCGCCATCAAACACCGCCGACGGTAGCGAATTTTCCTTTTTCGAGCAAATATTTTACCTTCCCAAATCGACCTCGACCTCCTCTATCCATTTCCACCATCAATTCCTCAAAATTATCCCTCCTATGGCATGTATCGGGATTCTAAAGGTGAAACCCTAGCTCCGGTAATATCTCGCCTTCTCTGGTGAATATTACATTGACGACCTCGCCTCACTCTTCTCTACATGTTTTCTAAGGTGAATTCCCACGAAACCCCCTCCATTTTGTCTTCCTCTTCGCTGCCGCATTTTCTCTTTTCCATTTGTCTTAAGCCGTGGGCTTTGGTGTTTGTTGTGAAAGAAGGTCGTGTAGTGGTATGTGTGGTGACGACATTGTTTTAATGGTGTTGATGTGGTGATAAAGAAGTTCCAATAGAGGTCTTGAGGTTTTGACGGGGAAGGACAGTGAGGTTCATAGCGGGGCTGTTGATCTTGGTTTTAGGATATGGGAAAGCCGTTTTGGTGATGCACAGTTGAGATGGAAGCTACGGTTTAGCTAGGGCATGGTGGTGCTCATTTTGGTACTTGTTAATAGCCCGAGGGCCGCGAGGCAGTGTGTTGCAGCAGCGACGGTGCTACGGTGAAGCCTAGCACGGGCAGTGACAGTGTAGTCCTTTGGCGCTATAGTTTAGTTCTTGACGGGTTAGAAAGAACACCCCTAACTCCCGTTCTACCTATTTTCTCTCTGATTGTATAGATAGATAGTTGTTCAAAGTTCACTATTCATTTTGTAGTATAATATAGTGAAAGATCATTTAAGTGTGTATGATACTCGTGTTGCTAACTAGAATGGAAGTTCTTCTACTTTTTTCTTATCGCAATAGCATCCTGTCCATGGTATTGATCAAGCCTTTGGCATAATGAAATTGGTTGTATGAATGAATTGAATATCTGTTTCACTTGTTTAAACATGAAAGCTTTATGTCTGGTTAGTTTTATACACGTTTTGATAGATTGATTTAAACGTGAAATGTTGTTATTTGAATAAGTGACCGTGTGAAATTGTATGAATCAAAGGATGGTCTTGCTGTGAGCTATTTAACTTGGTCATATTGATCTATCTTGATCCATTGTCTGAAGTAGTGTGTCAACTCTTTATATCTTTGTGTGATTGAGCCAGTAACGGAGTGAAGGTGCATGGAGGGTCCAATTATAATGTGCATATCCTACTGTCAATTTTGTTTTCTGTGAGGGTAGTGATTGAATTGGTAATTAGGAGTGCATAAGTTAAGCTTGGGGCTGTTAGGTAGTTTTAAGAGTTCTGGTGATCATTTGACCATTTCCGACTCGATGAGTACAAACTCAACCATGGGATGGGATGGGGGAAATTTAATGAGTTTTGGACTCGTTTTCATTTGTTATTTGAGCTGAAATCAAATTGGAAATTGGCCTGGAATGAGTTTAAAAATCTGTTGACATTTTGAGAGTTTGGACGCTAGGTCCATTTAGTTAGTTTGTGATGGAGTCTGAAATTTAGAGTTAGTTTAGAGGAGTTGTGAGTTAGAATTTAGTTAAATATAGGGATTGTTATTTGGACTAGCAAGTCCTAGTTCGAAATCAGATATTGTATTCAAGTATAGTGTGTCAAGTTGGTTTAAAAAGAGTCAAGGAAAGTGTACAAAGGTGTCAACACCTAAATAGTATTTTGTTGCTGCTCTTTATCATTTTTCTTGTCTAGTACAAGGCCTTGCACGACATGAAATAATGGTATGAACTTGGGCACATGGTCTTGTCCTTCTGCTCAAGCACACACCCACCTCCCCTTCTATTTGAGAGAGCTTTTTCACTCTCTTTAGGAGGAACAAGAGCTGAAAAAAATACTTCATCATCACTGAAAAAACACTAGCTGAAAAATACTACACGGATTCACTAGTCTCAAAAACGAATTAGATCTTGGAGCAAAATGCTAGAGTCTTATTAGAAAGAAAGTGAGACAACATAAAGAAAACTTGAGAGAAAAGAAGAAAACTAGATTGTTGAAAGATAAAAAAAGGGTTTTAAGAGAGTGAGTGAGTTTTAGTAGAGGTAAAAGAGGCTTAATGTGGCCGGTCCTGGTGTTTTGGTTGTTGGTCTATTTGGTTTCTTGTTGTGGCGTTCTGAGCTTGCAGGATTACGTAGCTACTGGCTTTGGGAACTTTGGCTATTAGGTATTTTTCCTTTACCCCTTTTGTATGTTGCTTAATTTCTAGCCATGTTTTTTGGACCATAAGCATGAATGAATGATTTTTAGTCCTTTCAATTCTCTGTTACATTTCTTTGTATAAATATGCTTG
The DNA here is from genome assembly GCA_037355625.1 of Petunia x hybrida. Taxonomy (NCBI): domain Eukaryota; kingdom Viridiplantae; phylum Streptophyta; class Magnoliopsida; order Solanales; family Solanaceae; genus Petunia; species Petunia x hybrida. The sequence goes on from JBBBVM010001166.1 coordinate 15,430, forward strand.
TTAATTCTAGGTGAGAAGACAAGAAAAAGGGAAAGGGAAAGGGAAAGGGATTTGTTAGAGGGTGATAAATATCTTTTTAGGCCATTTTGTATTTAAAGTAATGCATGTAGTTGTGTAAGCGACATTTAAATACTTGATACGTAAAAGTGAACCAGATCTACCAAATAATTTTCAACTTGCTTAAATGGGGACAAAAACTGAAAAGGCACATGCAAGATGAGTAGGATATTCGTGCAAACTATTTCTTAAAATGGACTGCGAATGCAAATTTTAAGGGACGTACAAAATCAAGACACCGAGCTCCCCTTTTGAAGCCATGTGTTATAATATGATGAAAATGGGTACTTTCATATCTAACTCAATTTAAGATCACTTTAAAGTAAAGTGCTCAACTGCTAAAAAAATATAACACCATATGCCAAATTTGAAACAAATATACAAAAAGGGGGCTGCTATACAAACATTGACAACGGGCAAGAAATGAGCCAGATTGCAAGGGCAGTCCAGCTGATGGTTTTTGCCTTTAGATTAAAATCAAAAGAATTAACAAAGAAAGTTAGCCATCCCATTAAAGGATACTGAAAAGGTGGCTGTTGATTCCATTTTGTAAATAGTAGTGCTTGTCTTTTAACATTACGGGGTGTGTGTGTATATGTGTGTGTGTTAATCTTGCTTATATCACACTTCATTAAAATGTAAGTAAAAGAGTAACAAAACAAGAGGTAATAAACAACAAACAATTTTCCAATAGTTGAAATGCATCATAAAGCAACTGTGCTTGGCACAAGACTAGAGGGTGTTTAACGCCTTCCTGAGAGTCAACTGAGATTCTTACCCGGAACTCTCACGCAGACTACAAAACAAGTTATAGGTGTTCTAAGGTACACCACTTTGTTGATTTGACACACCTTTAACTTGTCAAGTGGCAACTGCAAATCTCTTAATAATTTGTGTACCTTAAAACACCAGGCATTGCCTTTTTGAGAAAAAAAGGCATGACAGCTTGGCGACTCCGCTGGGGAAACCAGTGAAAACTGTGAATCTCCGGCTTTAAATAAAATTGTTGTTTTCGATTTTGTATCTTGCTTGTTATTGTTTGCCATGAATGTTCTTGAATGTTACCGCTTTGAATTTTACCGCAATTGTCTTCTCTCTCACACCTCAGAGTCTTCTGAAACAATGCACACATGCACGCCAGTTTCTCCTTATCGGCTGGAATTTTCTGTCGTGTCTTAGGACACTATAAAGTTAACCCTACTTTAGGAGGAGATGCGTTGGGCCAAGCCGTTAGATGTTGTCGACCGGTACCCCTGAGGCACTTCAAAATGACTGAATCATTAGATCATGAACCCATTGAGTTGCCTAGAGTTTGACTTGCTCCAATTTAGGCCGAATTATATGCATGTCATTGGACTTAGCAAGGTACGGTACCCCAAGTACTGTGCTTTTCTAGGCAAACTCCCTCTGTTCAAGTGGGGGCCTTCAGATCCCAAGCATGCTATGTGTTGCATTTAGAAATGTCGCTATCTGACCATTAGTCAAGGAGAGCGGACTTATTTGAAAAAATGAAAAGAAGAGCCAAAGAAAAAGAAAATGAGGAAAAAAGGGAGATCGTTTTTTTAAGAAGGGAAATTTTAGAATTTTTTGGAAATTTTAGTAATCATTTTATATTTTGATTGACAAAAATTTTTTGAGTCATTTTTCATGCCGTTATAATGGCCAAGGTCATATAAATTCAATGTCGAATTTTGTGTCGTTGTCATGGCCAATTTTTTTGGAAGTACGATCGTTTAATTTTGTTTAAAAAAAGAGGAAAAAAGTATCAGCGAGTTTATTTAGTGTCGTTATAATTTTTCAAAAATGAATGAAAAACAATTAAATTAAATTATTGTTACTTATATTTTTGTCAACTTTCAATTGTCCAGGCTAGTCAATTATGTAAATATATCTTGTTTGGGTTTGGCCCGCCCTTTTTAAAATATGTCACATTTTTTTATAAATTTGCATGATCCTAATTTTTATTTGGTTTTAAATAGGTGACATAGCTGCATCGTCGTCTAGAGTAGGGAAGAGGAAATTTCCTAAGTGTTCTATGCCACCAGCCATTAGGATGAATGACCAGGCACCTGTTGATTTGAGGAGTTGGTGGTATAATGTGAGTGATGCAAACAGGATGAATGTCAATTGTAGGATGGGTGAGATGTCGCATTTTCTGAAACCCCAGTTCCCTTGCGCTGAGAATTAATTTATGTCTTGATTCAACATTGGGAGCCGTCTCAAAACACCTTTGTATTCCATGATTTTGAGATGACCCCCACTTTAGAGGAGATTGTGAGATTGATGTGGAAGGAGTTGGGTAGGAAGCGCATAGTGCCTCGATTTATGCGTAAGGAGGAATTCTTGACATACACGCATCTGCGCCTGGATTCACAGATTGATGTATCATCAGGATTATCAGTTTGGACTATCATTTTACTTGTTATGGGAAGGCTAACGGTAACACGAACCATCTGCGGGAGTTTGCCAACAAATGGGGGCATAGTGAGAGGCTCAAATTTAGGGTGAATGCTTTTGTACTCGCTTTCCTAGGTACTATGGTCTTTCCATCGGAAAATGGACATATATCTATCCATCTTAGCTGGATGATGAAAGCTTTATTTGGGGGACTGAGAGATGTCACTATCGTACCCATGGTTCAGTATAGTATCTACCGTGCTTTGGCCCGATGCAAAGAGAAAAAGGACCGATATTTTTTAGGGTTGCAACCTGCTGTTGCAAGTTTTGTTCATTGAGCACTTATTGGGGCGTTCTGACCCTGCACTACTTCCTGATGCGCCCAAATTCCATTTGGGTACCCATCACTCACGCATTAGAGATCTTGTCTTACCTGTGAGTGTGGATTATTGGTCTCAATATGTGAAGGCACTCCCTTCGGAGAGCGTCCGGTGGCAGGATAACTGGTTCCCTTTGAAAGAGGGAGTCTATGGTGGCTGGACTATGGTGGTATGGATCGTCCCTTTCTAGTACTTTTTAGTCATAGAGGTACTGAGCCTTATTGCCCTATACGTATGCTACGACCGTTGGGGCCCATTCAGGATGTTTCTAGTGTTGAGGATGTGAGCAGGTACTCCTCCGAGCCTATCACTTTTGAGTTCCCTGAAGTTAGGCACTGGTGTGATCTCTGGGAGAATATGAAGAGTTTGCCCCGTACTACACAAATTTCTGACCGATACAGGGGCAGAGTCACCCCTGACAGGGGCGGACCTAAGGCTTGTGAAGGGGTATCATTTCATGGAAAAATTACACTGTATAGATAGCTAAAAATAAGATTTTTTATGTAAAAATATTATATGTTGAGTCCCCTTAATTTTTTTTCATATGTTAACGTGATTATAATTTGATACCCGTAACAATAATCCTGGGTCCGCCACTGACCCCTGAGTATATTTTCTGGTACGGTCGGCATCATGTCTTCGTACCCCTGCCTACGAAGCCAATCAAAGTACCCTATGATGAGGAGTTCAAGATAGAGGTGCGGATGGCGATGCATAGAGCAGATGTTGAGATGGAGTATGCGGCCTTGGTCAACCGTCTTCGCGCGGAGAGGGATGCCGCTCGAGCTGCCTAGTTTGAGAGTGAGGGCTTGGTTTATCAACACCTAGATATAGTCAGGTGACTCCACGATTTGCACTATGAGGCATTGACAGAGAGGGACTCCGCCAGGGTAGCTCTGGTTGAGAGTAGGAGAATAGAGGATCGTCACCGCCAGGATGCCACAAACACTCGAGCTCAACTTGACATGGCACTAGAGCAGGGAGTGCATCTTAGAGAGCTAGCACTGGATCGACTTTGGGATCTGCGGGCTCTAGGTCAGATCATCAAGGCAGCTCATGGGCAGGTTTATGACTCCACCGTATATGTTGCGCAGACTTTCATTGACTATAGGAGGCGGCCCACTGAGGACCTACTCGTACATGCACTTTTATTTGTCACCAGAGTTGCAGTAGATTTGGCTGGATTGTATCGCACCTTGATGGAAGACCCACCAGTGGGTCAGTAGGAGCCACCCAAGGAGGATCATGAGAAGCCACTTAATTCAGATCCAGAGGAGGCAGAGCTCAGGTCACCTTAACAGATATATATTAGTCCGAGATGATGCAACTTATTGCCCTTTTTGTCACTTATTTAGCATCTTGGACATGTTGTATCTTTTCATTATGTATTTGTATGTTTATTTCGAACATCTGTTCAGTTCTATTTGTTTTAATTTTAGGAGAACTACTATTGCCCCATGTTGTCGAGGGCTTTTTTATTGTATTGTTGGACTGTTTTGGCATTTATGAAAGGGAAGTTAGAAAATCCAAAATATCTTTATTTTTCTGAAATGTAGTTTCAATTTGATTTTTGGATTCCTTTTACATTTGAAAAAAAGAGAAGGAGGGAAAGAAAGAGAAAGGAAAAAAAGAAAAGAAACAAAAAAAGGGGGGAAAATAAGGATCCGCTTTCCTTTGATTCAGGATGACGCATGACAACCTTAGATCTAAGGCTCACTTTGACACATGACTTGTTATCTTTTAACCGTGTTTGTTATTATATTATACTACCAATGATTTGGTGCAGTACTCTGGCATTGTCTGTCCATATATATCTAGATCAAAGGGACCTGTAATTCCACCCAGCAGCATGGTAACCGGAGCATAGAGATCTGATGTCAGTGCTGAGGAACTTTTGCCGCTGAAAAATGAAAAGTTGACAGAAGAGGTAAGCGTGAAGAAATTCTTGGTCGACATGAATCATGTGATGATCGCGATAGGCGCCTCCTTTCATGCCAAACATCCTAGATGGGGTTGTGCCAACAGCTATTCAGCGAGAACCAGGCACATCTACGGCAATTGAGGATCTGGCCTATCCCCTGGTCTTGGCCCTGGCCATGGTGCAACAAATGAAGCTGAAGTTCGCCCTCATGCGCCACTACCACCACCTCAACCACAGGGGAAATATGGACCACATCCACCACATAGGCAGTATGGCCCACCTGTAGCACAAGTTCAAGTTTTTTTGGGCCTAGCTAGGCCTGCCATGGCCAGGTCCATAGCGACCCACATTTCTAAGCTGGAGATCATCATTATGATTAGCACCATGAACCCAATTTCTGGCACAGTGACTCATATGCTTAGGGGTTCCATCGCGAGTCTCAGGTTGAGGTTTATCGATCGGGAAATTGGGATGAGAGCGAGGTTCTGTGAAAAGTGAATGGGTTAGAACAAGCCGTAAGGATTATGCAGGGATACAGAGATCATACCAACATTTCTTTCATGGAACTGTGCCCCTACCTTGAATTTCAACTGCCAGAAGGATTCGTAATTCCCAAGTTTGAGATATACACCAGAAAAAGAGATCCAAGGGTCCATATGAAGACATACTGCAATAAAATGAGAGGAGACGGGAAGGATAAGTTGTTGATAGTGTACTTTTTCAAAATCTTGGGAGGTCCAGCTGCTAAATTGTTCATGAAACAGGATGTAACCAAATAGCTAGCTTTTGAAGACATGACAAAGGCATTTTATGACCAGTACAAAGTACCACATTGAAATCGTGCCAGATCGCTCCTCATTGGATGCGATAAAAAAGAAGCCGAGTAAAAGCTTCAGGAAATATGCTCTCAGATGGCTTGAACAGGCTGCTCGAGTGAGCTCTGCAATCCCGGATGAAGACATGGTTCAACTATTCATCGAAGCTCAAGATGAAGCATTCTATGGTGCATTGATTCCTGACATCAGAAAACCGTTTAGAAAAGTCGTCCAAATGGGAGAGATGATTGAGAGAGGAGTCAAAAATGGAAAGATTGTGAGCCAGACCACACTGAAGGTGACTACACAGTCTGTGTAGACTGGGGCAACAGTTTTGGGTAAGAAGAAAAAAGAAGATGTGACCATGGTAAGATCGGGTCAACGAAAGTGGAACGAGGAGCGATACAGTCAACCTAATTCATACCATGCTACACAAACACTCCCTTCACAACACTACTACCCTCCACAGAATGCACAATACTCCATACCTCTACCCTAATACTCTGTAAATGCCGTGCAATCATATGATCCAACATCATATCCATAATGGCGCGCGCCAGCTCCACATCCTACATATCCCACTTACCAAGCTCCAAAAATCAATATCAAGCTCCACCGAACCCTGCCCACTGACGAAGAGGTCGTGTAGATTTTTACCCGAGAGCTGAATTTAAGAAGGCTCGAGAAGAGAAAAAGAGAGAATTCAGTCCAATCGGGGAATCTTACACAATTATCTTTGAGAAATTGCGAGCCTTAGAAGGGATAAAGCCAACTCAAGGAAACGTGCATCCTTTAGGAAAGGTGGACCACTCTTAGCATTGCGCTTACCATTCTGGCACACTAGGGCATGATACAGAAGATTGTTACTATCTCAAGAGAGTAGTGCAATATCTGATAGACAACAATCAAATCCTAATTGAAGATACAGAAATGCCATATATTAATCACAATCCTTTGCCAGTCCAGGATGTACATATGGTGGAATGTGAAGGGGGATTTGAAAATGAATATGCAAGGCCAATAGTGTCAGTCGATACTATAACAATTAGGGTGAAAAAGATGCATATAACAACAAAACCAATTCCTTTGGTTGTGCCGGGGAAAGCAGGGCATCTTATCAGGCTGAACAAGCCAGTGTTAACGTTGAAAAGGGTTGTTGGGAGAAAGGAAGAGGTGACTGAGAAGCCAAAATTAGTGATGCAGAGGGCCAGAAGAAAGGAAAGGGAAGTATATTCTGTTGCCAAACCAAAGTTGGTTATCAAGGGGGCACCTTGCGAAGATGATCTGAACAAACTGAGTGAGCCCACTGTCATAAAGAGCGCATCTTAGATTCCCATGACAAACACAAATACTGTCCCGTGGAATTATGCAATGCAGTGGTGACATATAAGGGAAAAAAATTTGTGGCAGAAACGACACAAGTGGGTGGTCTTACTCGTTCTGGGCAGTGATTTTCGCTGGAAGAGTTGAGAAAAGCAAAGCAAGTTAGAGAAAATCAGGGCTCGATCAAGGAACCTGTCACGAAGAAAGAGGCAGAAGATTTTCTGAAGAAGATGAAAGTGCAAGATTACTCTATTGTGGAGTAACTGAGGAAGACCCCTGCTCAAATTTCTTTGTTGTCCTTGCTGATGCATTTTGAGGCACAATGTCGTGCTCTGCTGAAAATCCTGAATGAAGCTCATGTAGCTCATGTATATGAGAAAATGACTGTTGGCAATTTGGAGGCAGTTGCTAGTCATATCTTTGAAGTCAACAGGATCACTTTCACTGACGAAGAATTGCCTAAGGAAGGCACGGGTCACAACAAATCACTGCATCTAACTGTTAAGTGTGACAACTCTTATGTCACAAGGCTACTGGTTGATGGTGGGTCAGGTCTGAACATCTTTCCGTTGTCTACCTTGAAATGATTGAAAGTCAACATGGACAAAGTCCGGACCAACACCATGAGTATCCTTACTTTTGACGGAGAAAAACGACAGCCAATTGGTGAGATAGAACTGACAGTGACTATTGGGCCTATGGAATTTGCTAATGATTTTCAAGTTCTTGATATGGATTCGTCATACAATCTGATGTTGGGAAGACTCTGGATCCATATGGCGGGCGCAGCGCCATCGACCTTGCACCAGACTATGAAGTTTGAATGGAACCGTGAGATGATCATGGTACAGATTTGTCAATCTATAAGGATCTGTCCATTCCAGTTATTGAAGTCCTTAATGATAGCCCAAATCTAATGTACCAAGCCTTTGAATCAGTCAGTGTAGAGAAGATCCCAGAAGGCAAGCCTTTGCCCCAAGCGAGATTGTCAGAAGCAGCAGTCATGGTAGCTACAGAAATGCTGAAGCACAGTTTCCAACCAGAGAAAGGTTTCGGAGCATCATTACAAGGAAGATCACATCCAGTTGATCAACCTGGCATTTGCGGTACCTAGGGTTTGGGATACAAGCCCACAGTTGCAGACATAGCGAGAGCTAGAAGGATGAAGAAACAAGAATGGTCCCTCGAGAAGCATGTATCTTTCCTCGCTCAATGTTTTATGAGGCCTAACAGAAGCAAGACCATTCCCAAAAATGCTAAGGAGACTGAAGAACAGAAGAAGCTACTGTCTGATATGAGACATGTCTTTGGCATCAAGATGGTGCAAATAGGCGAAGGACCTAGCAATGCAGAAATCCAGGACATTGGCCCTGATGTAAAGCTGAACAACTGGGAAGCCACACTTCTCCCCTTTAGGAGGGGCCATTAGTAGCAAGTTTTTGTTATCCTTTCTGTATACTCGAATATTCTAAGGGTTATAATCCAAGTATATTTATTTTGCTCGTTATGATGTCAATCCCTTAGTTTTTCAAATTCAATAAAAAGCAAGACCTGTTTCTTGTCTCTATATACTGTCTCTTTACTTTCCTAATTTTTGTTTCTTATTTCTTTCTGTAGTTGTGTTTCTGATGTCCTTAATAACATGACATGCATGTTGAAATCAGTCCCTGATCTAAACACACAGTTTAACTTTGTCTCAATGAATCAACCAAAAATTGAGGAAATACATGATGAGGGGTAGGATGATTATGAAGTGATAATTGAGGAGGTAGATGACATGGAAGAGGTTGATAATGAAGGTAATTTTGAGAAAGATATGATGAAGAGGGAGCCGTGAGTGAAATAAATGGGGAATTAAAACAGTTTGAAAACAAGCCCAAACCCAATCTAGATAACATATAAAATATAAATCTAGGAAGTCCCAGTAAGGAAAACCAAGATAAGCATGCACGCTCTACCAAAAGTGAAGAATGGCATAGTCTAGGTTTTGTTTGACTATAGAGAAGTGTTTGCTTGGTTGTATGATGATATGCCCTGTTTGAGCACATATTTGGTAGTTCACAAGTAGCCGATTAATTCTAGTTTCCCGCCGGTCAAGCAGCTCCGGAGAAAATTCAAGACATATATGAGCAAGAAAATCTATGATGAAATCATGAAGCAGTTGTTTGCAAGGTGATCCAATCACTTCAATATTCCACCTGATTGGCCAACGTGGTGCCAGTAACCAAGAAAGACGGAAAGACAAGGATTTGTGTTGACTATCGAGAGTTGTATAAGGCCAGTCCCAAGGATAATATCCATTTGCCTAATATTCACATGCTCATAGACAATTGTGCTAAACACGAGATTCAGTCTTTCGTGGATTGCTATGTCGGATATCACCAGATCCTGATGGATGAAGATGATGAAGAAAAGATGGCATTCACCATACCTTGGGGAACCTTTTGTTACAGGGTAATACCGTTTGGGTTAAAGAACGCCGGGGCAACATACATGAGAGCATGACAACCTTCTTCCACGACATGATAAACAAAAAAATTGAGGTATATGTGGATGATGTGATAATCAAATCAAGAATGGCGGAGGATTATGTTAAAGACCACAGAAAATTATTTGAAAGGCTTTGAAGATACAATTTGAAATTAAATCCGGCTAAATGTGCATTCGGCGTTCCAGCTGGAAAGTTGTTGGGTTTCATTATCAGCAGATGGGGCATCAAGTTAGAATCTACAATGATCAAAACTATACAAAAGTTGCCTCCGCCAAAGAACAAGAAAGAAGTCATGAGTTTCCTCGGGAGATTGAACTACATCAGTAAGTTCATCGCTCAACTCACCACAACTTGTGAGCCAATCTTCAAGCTGTTAAAGAAAGATGTTGCAGCTAAGTGGACCGAGGAATGCCAAGCGGCCTTTGACAAAATAAAGAAATACTTGTCAATTCCACCTATGTTGGTCCCATCGGAGCCCTATACTTGTCAGTGATGGACAATTCATTTAGATGTGTACTAGGGTAACATGATGCCACAGGCAAGAAAGAGCAGGCCATCTACTACATGAGCAAGAAGTTCACGGATTATGAGGTCAAGTACACTTTGCTGGAAAGAACGTGTTGTGCCCTCACTTGGGTAGCACAAAAGTTGAGGCATTATTTGTTGTCACACACTACTTACCTCATATCCCTGATGGACCCACTGAAGTAAATCTTCCAGAAGCCAATTCCAACAGGGAGGCTTTCCAAGTGGCAAATGTTACTCACAGAGTTTGACATAGTCTACGTCCTCCAGAACTGCTATGAAAGCCCATGCTTTGGCCGATCATTTGTTCGTAGAATCCGATGGATGATGAGTATGAACCTCTCAAGACATACTTTCTGGATGAAGAGGTGGATATAATTAAAGAGTTGTCCTCTAAATACGATCATTATTGGAAGCTATATTTTGATGGGGTCTCTAACTCCAAAGGTGACGGTATCAGGGCTGTTCTCATATCCCCGAGAGGACATTATTATCCGGCAGCTGCACAACTTTTTTTTTGTTACACCAAAAACTGTATCCTTTTGTTAGCCTTGTTTTTGTAAAGCCTCCATTGGGATCAATGTAATTGTACTAAAATAAAATAAAAAAGAGAAAAGAAAAATTCCAAATTTTGCATTAAATTGCCAGGCCACGTCTGACCTGATTCCTCTTAAAAGGATACGTAGGCAACCACTCGGGTGCGATCAAAATAGGGGAAAGTTTATTTTTCCCTATCTCTTATCGACGCAAAACTTACCTCTGAGTTTTCGGCCAACGTCAAAGCGAATTCAAATACACAATTTATGCTAAGTTGGGGCAGAAGTTTGAACTTCTACTTTAGTGTACTATCTATTCATATGTTTTACGAGACGTTCGATATATCAGTCTTGAAATCGGGGAAGAAACTCAAAGCGCCCAAGTTTATACTAAATTTAGGAAAAATTTCTTTATTTCTTTAAGAACGATCTTTGTTGTTCCGTGAGATGCCTTCGAGTTATATAAATGCCCATGAGACCATTTTCGATCGGTTTCGAAAATGTTAAGCCGAGCGGGAAGAAACATTTCTGCCAGGAAATCATCATAAAGAAGGATGGAACATTAAGAAGCCATGAAAAAAATGAAGTCTTGTTGGTGAAAACCTGAAAGGGCAACACAAGACATCAGGGAGACAAAAAAAAAAGAGAGAGGTTAGTTGGTGAAAACTCCAAATAGGGCACTACTAGCCGAATGAGCACTGTCATAATTGTCATCAAGTTCGGACTCAACGAGTAAATCACTTTTGAATGTTTAAGTTGGGGATAGGTCGAGGAAAAACTATTGTGAATGGATCAGGATTTGAGGCCAAGATGCATGTCATGTCTATTGGGGTCATCACTTCCACCTCCAAATAAGTTCCTTTTCATCTTTTAAAGGACATCTCTCGTTCCACCTCCAAAGTTTTGCAAAAACTGTTTACCTGTTTTGCAGCTGTAGCAGAGCACAGTCAGGACCCACCTGAATAAGGGAAGTAAACATCGCATAGCGATAGCAAGAATGACGTGTCGAGGATTCTCACCATGAAATAGCCATCAAGGGGGCAGAAAAAGGAAATGATAAATTCTAAGAGTAAAGAAAGACAAGAAGGAATATTCAAAGAAAATGAGGAAAGGAACCAAAAGAAAACAAAATTTGGAATGTGAGAGAACGCCTAGGCGCCCACCTGAAGAATGAGGGTAGATTTCAAGAAGTCAAGGCACCCACTTGAAGAATGAGGGAATATATTTGAAGAATTAAAGGCAAACCACCTGGAAAAGGAGGGAATACATTTCAAGAAGTCTAAGCGCCCACCTGAAGAAAGAGGGAATTCATTTCAAGAAGTCTAGGCGCCCTCTTGAAGAAAGAGGAAATTCATTTCAAGAAGTCTAGATGCCCACTTGAAGAATGATAGAATTTATTTCAAGAAGTCTAGGCACCCACCTAAAGAATGAGGGAATCTATTTCAAGAATCCGAGACACCCACCTAAAGAACAAGGGAAATCATTTCAAGAAGTCTAGGTGCCCCACCTGAAGAATGAGAGAATTCACTTTTAAGAAGTCCAGGCACCCACCTGAAGAATGAGGGAGTATATTTGAGAACTCTAGGCACCCACCTGAAGAATGAGGGAACTAATTCGACAAGATCAAACATCCAAGACCCACCTGAACCAAGAATGGTGGTTTTATCTATAGCAGGTTCAAGACCCAACTGAAACTAAAATGGTGGTTTATTTTCAACAAAGTGAGGGGAGCAAATACCAAGAGTCTCACCTCGGGAGACATGAAGACTTAGGCTAGAAATTGTAATGTTACACTTTCAATGTTGTAATTTTCTTTTTCTTGTAATGCAACGGCCTCCAGCAAGCAACTAGCAGCCAACAACCAGTAACCAGCAACAACAGTTCCAACTATGTCTATCAGTGTCTTTTTTTTTGTCCTAGTATGGGTAAAAGCGTCTAGTATTAGTTTTAGTGAGTCTAAGTATTTGTGTCAGTCTAGTTTTTGTCTAGAAGTGTCTATGTTGTCTGTCTTGGAAGCCACAGTCCCAGCTACCGCATCTGAGGAACTACACTAACTTGATTCCTTAGTCTAGAAATATGTAGGTAGCCTTATAGTCAGGGTACGGTCACAAATTTACATACTTTTGGCTAGAACCGAAAAGCCAAAATTAGATGTCGATTATGCCTTTATCCAAAAACTCTTTGTGTTCTCAACCAAAGAGGTGCAGCTGTAAACACCTAATTTTGACACGAAAATCGAAAGTGTTCAAAATAATTGTGCTAGTTTTCCTGTGATTTTTGTTTATGTTTCCTAGATTTTATCTTATTTTTAACCATTTTAGTTATTTGATAGGAGAAAAATGATATTGAAAATCATCTAAAAAATTATTATAAATGTGAATAACTTTTTAATTGTTGTTGTGTTTTAGTTAATTGACTATGTGCTATGTTTTATTAGTTAGGATAGGAATTTAATTAAGAAGGTGGGCTTAGATTAAGATTGTGAGCAACTTGAAATCCCAAAAAAAAAAGAGTGGCCCAATCCAATACCAAGCCCAAATCAAGTCATTTAAAGAGAAATTTTGCTAATTTAGTTAATTTTTCCCACATCAGAAAGCCCCAAAATAGAATAATACTCTGTCCAACTGTCAAACTTCCACCGGATCCGTCGTCTACCATCGCCGGCGGTGGCAAATTTTCCTTTTCCAACCGAACATTTTACCTTCCTAGATCGACCTCGACCTCCTCTATCTATTTCCACCATCAATTTCTCAAAATTCTCCCTCCTATGGCATGGATCGGGATTCTAAAGGTGAAACCCTAGCTCCCGCAATATCTCGTCTTCTCCGGTGAATATTATATTTACGACCTCGCCTCACTCTTCCCTACGTATTTTCTAAGGTAAATTACCACAAAACCCCCTCCATTTTGTCTTCCTCTCCACTGCCGCATTTTCTCTTTTCCATTTGTCTTAAACCGTGGGCTTTGGTGTTTGTTGTGAAAGGATGTCGTGTAGTGGTATGTGTGGTGACGACTCTCTTTTGATGGTGTTGATATGGTGGTAAAGAAGTTCCAGTGGTGGTCTTGTGGTTGTGACAGGGAAGGTTAGTGAGGTTCATGGTGGGGCTGTTGATCTTGGTTTTGGGATATGGGAAAGCCGTGTTGGTGATACATAGTTGAGATGGAAGCTATGGTTTAGATAGGCATGGTGGTGCTCGTTTTGGTGCTTGTTATGGTAGTGCTAAAGCTGACCCGAGGGCCACGAGGCAGTGTGTTGCAGCAGCGATACTGCTACGCTGAAATTGAGGCAGCATGGCACGGGCAGTGGTGGCGTAGTCCTTTAGTACTGCAGTTCAATGCTTGATGGTTAGAAAGAACACCCCGAATTCCCGTTCTCCCTGTTTTCTATCTGATTGTTTAGATAGTTAGTTGTTAAAAGTTCAATGTACATTTGTAGTGTAATATAGTGAAAGATCATTTAAGTGTGTATGAAACTCGTGTTGCTAACTAGATTGGAAGTTCTTCTACTTTTTTCTTGTCACAATATCATCCTGTACATGGTATTGATCAAGCCTTTGGCAATAATTAAATCGGTTGTATGAATGAATTTGATCTCTGTTTCACTTGTTTAAACATGAAAGCTTGATGTCTGGTTAGTTTTATACACATTCTGATCGGTTGATTAAGCATGAAATATTGTTGTTCGAATAAGTGACCGTGTGAAATTGTATGAATCAGAGGATGGTCTTATCGTGAGATATTTAACTTGGTCATAGTGATCTATCTTGATCCATTGTATGAAGTAGTGTATCGACTATGTATATCTTTGTGTGATTGTACCGGTAAGGGAGTGAAGGTGTATGGAGGGTCCAAGTATAATGTGCGTATTCTACTATCTATTTTATTTTCTGTGAGGGAAGAGATTGAATTGGTAATTAGGAGTTCATTAGTTAAGCTTGGGGGGCTGCTAGGTAGTTTTAAGAGTTCTGGTGGTCATTTGACTATTTCAGACTCGATAAGTTCAGACTCAACTATGGGATAGGTCGGGGGAAATTTAATGAGTTTTGGACTCGTTTCCATTTGTTATTTGAGCCGAAATCAAATTGGAAATTGTCATGGAATGAGGTCTATTTAGTTAGAGTCTTTTAGTTAGTTTGTGATGGAGTATGAAATTTGGAGTTAGTTTAGAGGAGCTGTTAGTTAGAATTTAGTTAAAGATAGGGATTGTTGTTTGGACTAGCAAGTCCAAGTTCTAAATCAGATACTGTAGTCAAGCATAGTGTGTCAAGTTGGTTTAAAAAGAGTCCAGGAAAGGGTAAAAAAGGTGGCAGCACCTAAATAGGCTTTTGTTGCTGCTCTTTATTATTTTTCTTGTCTATATAGTACAAGGCCTTGCATGCCATGAAATAATGGTATGAACTTAGGCACATTGTCTTGTCCTTCTACTTAAGCACACATCCACCTCCTTTTTGATTTAAGAGAGCTTTTTCACTCTCTTTAGGAGGAACAAGAGTTGAAAAAAATACTTCATCATCCTTGAAAAATACTAGCTGAAAAATACTAAACGGATTCACTAGCCTAAAAAATAAATTAGATCTCGGAGCAAAATGCGAGTGTCTTAGTAGAATGAAAGTGAGAAAAATACAAAGAAAACTTGAGAGAAAAGAAGAAAAATAGAGAGTTGAAAGATAGAGAAGAAAGGGTTTTATGAGAGTGAGTGAGTAAAAAAGGTTGCTTGTGGTCGGTCCTGGTATTTTGGTTGCTGGTCAGTTTGGTTTCTTGCTGTGACGTTCTGGGCTTGTAGGATTACGTAGCTACTGGGTTTGGAAACTTTGGCTATTAGGTATTTTTCCCTTACCCCTTTTGTATGTTGCTTAAATTCTAGCCATATTTTCTAGCCCATAAGCATGAATGAACGATTTTTAGGCCTTTCAATGCTCTGTTACATTTCTTTGTATAATTCTGCTTGTTAATTCTGGTTGAGAAGACAAGAAAGAGGGAAAGGGAAAGAGATCTGTTAAGAGGGTGATAAATATCTTTTGGGCCATCTTGTGTTTAAAGTAATGTATGTAGTTGTGTAAGCAACATTTAAATGCTTGATACGTAAAAGTTAACCAGATCTACAAAACAATTTTGAACTTGCGTAAAAAGGGACAAAAACTAAAAATGCACAGGCAGGATGAGCAGGACATTCGTGCAAACCGTTTCTTAAAATGGATTGCAAATACTAAATTTTAATGGACATACAAAATCAAGACACTGAGCTCTCCTTTTAAAGCCATGTGTTATAATATGATGGAAATGTGTAATTTCATATCTAACTCAACTTTAGATCACTTTAAGTAAAATGCTAAATTGTTAAAAAAATATAAAACCATATGCTATATTTGAAACAAAAATACGGGCGGGTATGCGAACATTGACAATGGGCAAGAATTGGGCCAGATTGCAAGGACAGTCTAGTTTAAGGTTTTGACCTTTAGATTAAAATCAAAAGAATTTAATAAAGAAAGTTAGCCATCCCATGAAAGGATACTGAAAGGTGGTTGTTTGTTCCATTTTGTAAATAGTAGTGCTTGTCTTTTCATGTTACAGTGTGTGTGTATGTGTTTATATATATGTTAATCTTGCTTATATCACACTTCATTAAAGTGCAAATTAAAGAGTAACAACATAAGAGGTAATAAATAACAAACAATTTTCCAATAGTTGAAATACGTCATAAAGCAACTGTGCTTGGCACAGGACTTGAGGATGCCTAATGATAACGTCCAAAACACCTCTCCGAAGGGTACAGATACGATGGTATGCAATACAATTTTCACACTATAAGTCGGGGTCGAATCCGCAGGGAACAATGTGATGAGATTGAGATAATGGAGGAACTAAACCTATTGACTAGGCCAAACGAGGGAAATAGTAAAGATTTATGCAAAAACTATGACTACACTAGGAAAGCATGTAAAGTGATTAATGGCATCACAAGCAAGGATTCAAGGTAGTAGAGCTTAGGGAGTGTAATCGACCCATTATTAACCAATCTTGCGTAAAAAGACTCAACCAATTAAGCTTGGGCGCGCGTCGTGACACTCGAGCTAATATACCCGGATAGCCCCTCTCGGTGACCACCAAACCTAACACCTCTCACCCTCTCGGTGCCTAGAAGTGTTGCATTAAGCTCAATCGATATTTTGTCCAAGTAAGGTATCCCCTGTTGACACCCAATTTTACCCCTCCTTTTTCTAAAATTGACCATAATTCAACTTAAGAATGCAATGTGACTATTTGTGCAAAATGTGCATTAGAAATCATGCATTTACGTGCGTTATCCTCTATTTATATATTATATACTTAAGTGTGGCTATATTACGTAAATTTACATTATTTAGGCTATTTGTCAAAATGTGAATATCTGCGCAATTTGGTACATTCGTAATATAGCATATAATTGCATCATTTAAGCTACATGTCAAATTCATATCAATTTGTGATTATTTGTGCAAATTAATAATTATCTGTGATTATCTATATTTAAATAATTTTATTTGAGTTTTTTCAATATTTATTTGTGCATTTTATAATATATGTATATCTATATTTTATTTTTACACCTTTAAGTTAAATATTGGCCAATTAAAGTATCCAAATTCCTTTTATTATTCATTCTTCCTTATTTCAAAATTACTACCCCAAAATTCTTTATTTATCTTTATTTAGTTTTATTTTTACTATGAACCTAGCCAAATTTCCTAACCAAATACATCCTTTACAAAAACCATGTCCAAGTTCGTCCCCCCATATCAAATCCCCAAATCTACCTAAAATCCCTCCCCTAATCTTTTCAAATCCCTACAATCACTATCTTAATCCCTAAATCAATTCCCAATCCCCCTATTTTCTCTAATTACCCCAACAACCATTTTTCCTAATAGAAAAACCATCAGACAATCACATATACCCACACGAGGGACCCCACGTCTCCACCTCCCCGACCTCCTTCTTCCCCATTTTCCAACATATACAGACAATACACACCACTAAAAGACTCCTCCTTCTCCATTTTTGCTTTCCATTCACACAAACATACACTCATCGGCAGTACACACAAAAATGCGTTCAGACTCCCTTTTCCATCGCCATCTTCCCCCGTCTCTCACACTATTTTTCATCGGACCCCACTGGTTCTCCTCATCACCACCACTGCCATACACCTTCATATACGCCATCATCATTCGTTAATATCGACACACACACAAAGACCCATTTTTCTTCCCTTGATTTCGCACCTCATATGCATAATCATCCACGCACTTACCGATCTGAGTAACAGCGGTGGAAATAAGCCACCGTCATCGGAAAACGCCTATTTTGGTCCCGATATTCACTCGTTGCTGTTGTTTCCCTCTGTTTCATTCGCTTACAGATTTTTTGCTTGAATCTTCCCTCCGTTGTTGGTGGACTGGTGATTGAAATTGGAAGGAGCCGTTGGGGTCGCAGCGACGCCACCCACCGGCGTCGCTCCTCCGCCTCCTGTTTACCGCGATTTAGTCTCGTTGATTGCTTTATTTTGTTTCCTTTTGACTGAATATGTTTACTATCTTTGCTAGTTTTCAGTGGCACTTGATCCTTTTGTTTGATGTTGCAGATCATGAGCCGTGGAGAGGGAGTTGCAGTGACGCCACCCGCTACTGGTGCCGCTCCTCCTTCACCGTGTTTCCACTACGTATTTCACCGGGTTCGATCGAGTTTTTGATTGATGGTGTTCTCGCTGATCTCTTGGTCCTGTTGATTTACTGATTATCGCCTTGTCGTCGTTTTGGCTTGGTTCTGGGTGTTGATTGTTCTGATTTTGGTATCTGCATATGCAGCTCCACCCGTTTGTTTCTTAACTGCAGCAGTTTGGATGTTTCTATTCTTTCGTATAATGTGCTGCAGTTGACTCATCTTGTTGAACAGTTGACTCGTTTTTTTCTCTTGTTATGCAGTTGACTCGCTTATTGGTGATGCAGTTTGGCCTGTACATTTTGAGCATAAATTGACTATCGAACAGATACTACACCTGCTACCAAGCCCATGAAAATATTTATATTTGAGGCTTTACAACGGATTGACAGATATTACACTAATCACAAGCCAAGGAAAATAATTATTTATTTGAGGTCCACTGATTTGAATGGATAAACAGTCCTATTCCCACGTCCCTAAAACAAAAAGGCTATGATGACGTGTATAAGCCGTGATTAATAACGAGCCGGTGATGGAGCGATGAGACCGGTACTTGGCATGGCAATATGATCGGCCGACGTGTTCGCAGCCGTATCGACGTCCCTAACCTCCACCCAATTCATACACACCTGAGCCGACACTTTTAAAAATCCTCTTCCCCTTTATTTAACACTATTATTGTTATTATTATTTTAAATTATTATTATTGTTATTATTATTATTGTCACTATTTTCACTAACTTATTTCCTTTATATTTTACGAGGGAAAATTGGACAAGAGAGGACGTCCTGTTTTTGAAAGAAAACAACGAGAGAAGAGAAATTCTTTTATTATTATTATTATTATTACTATTATTATTATTATTATTATTATTTTCATTCTTATTATTATTATCTACTAATATGATTATCATTATTACTTTCATTACTATTAATATTATTATTCACTAACTTGTTTTCTTTATATTTTGCGAGGTATATCGCGGTGAAATTACTAAAGACAACCCTTTTTTTTGAAGAGGGATAAAAATATCCAAACTCATTTACTTTATTTAATTTTATTAATTTTGTCTAACAATTTTTACCTAACCTATTTATTTGTTTTGCAAGGCATGAGACGAATATTTATTTACTTGTTTTTAAATCTGCATATCATGGCTTAAATGTTTATTGCTTAGTTAGTTAATTACTTAGAATCCCAATTATAAAGTCCGTCTAGTAACCACATTTGGTGGAGCTCGAGAAATGCCTAACCCCTTCCTCTCGAGTTAACTTGAACCTCTTACCTAGATTTTCTGGTTCGTAGACTGAGTTTCAGAGTTAATAATAAAATTAGCTAGAAATACAATAGGTGACCTAATACGCCTTAGAAATTATATTAGGTGGCGACTCCAACACTTAAACTCAAACGAGTTACCCAGTCAAATCCGAAACTCGACTCGCCTCGAGTTGAGTCCAAAATCGGGTATGACAGAATGGCGACTCCGCTGGGGATGTCAAGGTTCAAACCATAACGGACTTTAAATTGAGATTCTTTATTTGCTTTATTTTCTTTTCATTTATTTCAATACTAACTTTTCTTCTTTTTCTTTTTTGCAGGAGTAAGGTTTATTATTTAATTTTATGTGTTTTATTCCTTTATTGTTTGATTATATTTTCTTTATTATTGTTCATATCACTCACACTTCCCCCACTCCTGGGAAACGACACTTCACACACACACGGGCGATTACATGGACCCCATGGTCGCTTCACTCTCAAAAAACTCTTTAGGAGGAACGGTTAGAATCTAGTTGGTCCGTGGTACAACCAACAATTCTAAACGTCCCCACCCCTTGGTTGTCCGCTTGGGGGAACCATATCCTTGTCTAGATTACCCCACTCTTAGTCTAGAAATCATGCATCATGTCATAATTAGGAAAATTTTGACTTCGGCTCACGTCTAAGTCTATTAGTTCACCATATTTGAATGAACCAAACGGGTCTCCGACCCTAAGGGACGTTTGAATATGTTATGTGTGCATTTATTTAAAGATGAACGTGTCTAATGTAGACCATTTGTTCACATAAAAGTGGGTTCTCATAACAAAATCAATTATTTATTCAAACGAACCCAATTGTTTTATAAAATTATTTTGGGTTATGAACGAAATTAATTTTTTCTACTTTTATGAAAACAAAATCATAGATTTTAAATTAATTTCTTCTACTTTTAATGTAACAAGATCAATTATTATTTCCATTTACCTAAAGAAAAATGATATTTCTACTTTTATACAATAAAATTAATTATTTTATAAAATTATTTTTCTGTTAATTTTGGATTATGAGAACAATTGGGATGATACAAAATTCACGTTCAATTTTAAATACCATAATCAAATTAGGAAGGCTTAACATCCTTGGTAGGGGTGTTTATCGGTCGGTTCGGTTCGGTTTTGGAACTTATCGGTTTAGACTATCGGTTTTCGGTTTTTAAAAGTGCTAAACCAATAACCGAACCGATAAGGTATCGGTTATCGATTTTCGGGTTATCGGTTTTAGGTTCTTATCGGTTCGATTTTCGGTTTAACCATTAAGAAACTTAAGCCTAACAATTGTAAAATAATCACCTCTTAAACGATTGCATCCAATACAAAATCGACTTCATTTTCATAGCGGATTCAAATGCCTCTTAAAGCATTCGTCATATTCAAATAAGCAACTAACAATAGATCCAAATATGCTTCATTGTTCTATAAACTAATGGAGGAAGTGAGGATTGAAACAATAATTCGATGTTTAAAATCGAGGAAGTGAGGATTGAAATAGTAAATCGATGTTTGAAATGGAGGAGGTGAGCTGAAAGCTACACAAGTAAAAGAAGATTAGGATTTGAAGTTTACAAGTTCCAACTAAGAGTAAATAAATATACTACTTTTATATACATAAGCGCAACATAGTAAATTCAAAAACTTTATTGGGTTATCGGTTTAACCAATAAGAAAATGGGCAAAACCGATAACCGAACCGATAACCCATTAATTTTTTTTTATAAACCGTTAAATAACCGATAACCCGATAACCCAATACCAATAACCCAATAACTTTTTATCGGTTCGGTTTATCGGTTTAAACCGAAAAATGAACAGCCCTAATCCTTGGTATGTTAAAGTCCATTAGCCAACCTCGTCCAAAAGCGTCATCATACGACGCCTATCATGCATATTATGTCTATTGATCTGCTTTGCATATGAAATTATTATCTCAAACTTGGTCTTTAATGTGTTAGTTTTACTCCTACTCCCGAGGTTGACTTGTGCATTTATTTTAAGACTTGTGCATTTTTGAACTTATGCATATCATGCATACCCTCCGCCACTCCTGGAAACTTTCTAAATCGTGCGTTGAAAACACGGTGGTTACAACCACATCTTCCCTCACATAAAATTCCTTTAGGGGGAATGACTTGGAATCTATTTGGTCCGAGACCTTCCCGCTCCCGAGCCGTCCGCGTGGGAGGATAATAACACCTGGTCTAGCTAACTCCATTCCTTAGTAACGGCGCTAGGAATCATACATCATGACATGTCATTAGTTGACTTGTTCTCAAGTCCGATAGGCCAAGTTGTTCAAACAATCTGAACGGGTTTTTAACCCAGAAAGAGCATTGGACATGATTTATTTGCATTTACTTAAAGGATTAAACGTGCAAATGTAGACCGTTTATTAACATTGTTCTGCATTCAATGCCATTCAAAGGCACAAAGGTTACCTAAGAGGCTTTAAAAGCCCAAAGCGAATCAGAAATGATTGTTTATTCCTACACGGTCGGAATGACTCTGTATTCAATGCCATTCAAAGGCACAAAGGTTACCCAAGAGGCGTCAAAAGCCCGAATTGAGTCAGAAATGATTGCTTAAACAATCAGAATTATTCTGTATTCAATGCAGTTCAAAGGCATGAAGGTAACCCAAGAGGCGTCAAAAGCCCGAATTGAATCAGAAATGATTGCTTAAACAACCAGAGGTACTCTGTATTCAATGCCATTCAAGGCACGAAGGTAACCGATGAGGCGTCAAAAGCCCAAATTGAATCAGAAACGACAGTTTATTTCTTAAACAATTGGAATCATTCTGTATCCAATGCTATTCAAAGGCATTAAATGGTAACCAAAGAGGCATTAAAGGCCCAACTTTAAGCAGAAATAACCACTTGATAGACGGGATGACACATGACGCACGTTTATCCTTCAAGCATTATATAAAGACTTGACATCCTTGGCATGTCACAAGTCCATTAGAAATTTTCTTCTAAAGTGTCTAAAGGGTTCTTAACTCACAACGACACATCCCCTCATATCCTCTGCCGCATTGTTTTCAAAAACTTGTGCCACACGTTGATCATTTTGCTCACAATAAAGCGAATCTTAGGCATTTCTCTTTTCCCTATCATCCTTCACCTTTTCCAAAAGATCATGGCCACCAAAACATTTGACATGGTTGCCTAAATCCCTCAGTTGCTTAGAGATTGGTGGGGAAACCTAAGCATAGATCAAAAAGACAAAGTCAAAATGGTGCTGGGTAATATGATTTCACTAATGGAGCGCACTACAGTGGAAGGGATGATAGAAGCAGCAGTACATTATTGGGATGCAGACCGAGTAGTTTTCCACTTTGAGAGTGTAGAGTTGACACCACTACTTGAGGAAATAGGCGGCTTAACTCAATTGCCATTTGAAAGTGAAGAAGTCTTGATGACCAAGAACTCTACAGCCGAGGAGTTCTTCGAAATGGTAGGGTTTAAGCCTGAGTTGTGCACAGACTGTATACGGCAATCGGGAATTTCTCTAACTTCCCTCTACATCAAATTTAGGTATGGAGAGGCATTCCAAGAACCCGAAGACTATTTCAGCATTAACCAGGCAGATTGGCAAGAGCGGGGTACTTGCTTTTGTCACCAGCTTTCTAGGGACTGTCGTCTTTCCACAACACAAAGGACGAGTTGATGTTTGCATGGTCACAATTGCTGATGCCTTACTCAAAGACATTAATAAAAACTACACTCTGGTACCGATGTGATAAGACCCAAATCGAGCCAAAACGCCAACCATCAAGAGCCAAGCGTGAGAGCACAAAGGAAACAAGCCAAGGCCCCCGAAAGCGACTTAAAGATCATGCAAAGGAGCGCCAAGGGAGGAGGATCACCTAGGCCACTTGAAGAGGCATCCGGAGCACGTTTGGAAGCACCTCAAGAGGCCACAGGAACAGGCGGACCGCCTACTCAACTAGGCGGGCCGCCTACTCATTGATCACTCTCTGGATTTCACTTCAGGCGGACCGCCTCTGCAGCACCATTTGATTCAGGCGGACCGCCTACCGGTCCTACTCCTTGGAATCAGGCGGGGCGCCTAGTTAAAGTAGGCTGGGCGCCTACTTTGTGAAGAGTTGCGGGAATGCCTAGTTTTATGCTATGTTTTGGACAACTATAGCCCTACGTGGCCTTTATTGTTTAAACCCACTTTAGGGGTATTTTTGAGCTTTCATTATGTGTAAGTGAAGTCTATAAATACTTCACAAACCTCTTTCAAACCTTAGCTAGTTTTGAAGATAGAATTGAGAAGATAGAATAGGCTTGGCCTTTCTTGTTGAAGCGTTGACTTCATGTATCTCTTACGTTGAATCCATGGTGGATCACCCCTAGTGTCAGTCCCGTTTAATGGTTCAAGTCTCTTCTCCCTTTTGAATCAATCTATGTGTTTAGTTTGATTCATTCTTTCTTCTATTTCTATTCTCCCCAATCCCTTATTTCTTGTTATCTTATGATTATTGCTTCCGCATCTTAGTTTATCGCTTCCGCCTATTTTGTTCTTATCAGTTTGGTATCAGAGCAAGGCTCGGGTTTCGTTCTTACGAATCTACGTTCCTTGTTCATCCTATCTTTTAGTTTAGTTTATTGTTATTGTTGTTCTTGTTCTTGGAGAAAAGAAGAAAAACAAAAAAATTGAAAAAGTGAAAAAAAATACAAAAAAAAATTCTTATTGTGGATTGGATTTGATGATTCCTTTGGTGTTTGATATCGGGGATTGATCTATGATGATTACCCGTTGATTTGGTACCCTTGTTATATGATTTGGTGTTGAGAATCAAAAGTTGAAAAAAATCAAAAACCCCAAAATTAAAAACCCTTGAATTTGATTGAAATTTCTTGATTTGGATTCGTTATGGATTGGGTGTTATTATAAATCATTGGGGATTGATTGTGGTAGTTTAAAACACTATTGGGTACCTTCAGATTGAGAAAAAACACCTTGGAACATCGAAATTTGGGTGCAAAAGGGCCAAAAACCCGTTTTCGGACTGTGCTGAAAGCACCAGTAGGCGGGGCGCCCAAAATAGTAGGTGGTCCGCCTATTTTTTGGTTACTCTCTGTATTTTGAGTAGGCGGGGCGCCCACCCTAAGTAGGCGGACCGCCCACTCCTGGGAGGCCTCCGTTTGGCTTCGTTTCGTGTGTTTTTGTGTTCCGTTTGCTTCCTAACTTCTTGGTTAGTGTTTCTAGGGTATTAGTCCTACTTTATTAACACTAATCTTTGATTCCTTAGGGTGTTGTGTGTCTTGAAGTCTTTACTTAAAGTCGTAGAATTTGCTTGCTTCAAGTGCGCGTTAAATTAGCTTCCGTACATCGAGTTCCTTAAACTCCATTCCGAACCATTACTTGGGTGCATTAGTTGATTGATCTTGCCATTGTGATTACTAAGAGACAAGAAAGTCTTGAGTGGAAAAAGGCTTGAGTGGTGAGAATAATAGAATGTGGTCACAAAAGCCAACGACCTTGAGTGTATACACGAGTGAAAAGAAAATTGAGTGACATCTTTTGAGTGATACATGTGAGGGAGTGAATTTGTGAGGTCCTTAACTCTTTGGTTACAACTATGGCTTCGGATGACGATTGTGGAGGGTATGACTCATACGGAGATGATGGAGACTATGGTTCCTATGATGGTGATGCTGGGTATTGCTATGACGATTCGGGGAACCAAGGCTCATATGATGATGAAGCGGGTCACTATGTTGATTATGAAGATGAAGAAGACTATAGGGCTTGCGAAGATGAATGTGAAGAATCTTATGCTCCAAGTCAAGAATATGAGGATGGTGACGCTTCAAGGTATGATGATCCTACTTACTCTTCTTGTGATGAATTTGAACATGATGGTAGTGACGTAGAGAGAATTGATGATGAGGTTGATTATGCGGATTGTGCATATGCATCTTCTCTTGATGTTGCTTGTGGTGAGCAAGAGAGTAGTAGAGGACCTTCCATTAGTATGGGAGGTTGTGGTGGTCGTTCCATGGGAAATGGGAGATTTGCATCTTCTAGTTCCCATGTGAAGGGTGGAATGAGAAGTATTGCTCTTACCGTTACGGGGGTGCATTGCTCTAGTAGTGGTGGTAGGAGTGGTGCTAAGGGCTATGGAACAAAGGCGAGAGGCAATTATGGGTTCCATAGTGGTACTCCTTCCTCGACTTTCAACTACACTTCTAGTGTTGGAAGAGTGACGGGAAGTGGAAGTTATCCTAGTGGTGTTGCTAGGAGAGGAGGATTGAGGAAGATCCAAGTTGATAGTGATGGATATCATGAAGTTCCAAGATCTTACTTGGATGATCCTATACTACACTTGGGTCTAAGGAGGTTTCTTGTTGAGGTGGAAGGTATTGGAGGGTACTTGCTCAAGATTGGTAGCACCGATACCAATTGCATTAATACCTCGGTGGTTGATGAGCTAAGGCTACCTTGCTATGCCTTGGAGTATCCTTATGACTACTACGGAGTGTGGGTTTCCAAGCAAGCTCGGGTGTGTATATCTCATAGGGGATATTGGGGATATATGTGGTGTCATGTGTACCCAATGCAACATTGTCATGTGTGGTTAGGCGAGTCATGGTTGCAAAGCAAGAAGGTGCGATATAGTAATTTGAATGATAAGTATTACCTCGGCCAAGGCCCAATGATTTATGACTTTGAGCCTATTGGGGTAAAGATCAAGTCACCTCCTAGTGTACCTTCTAGGCCTATGCAAAGGGAAAAGGAGCAAGAATCTCATCCTATGGTTGAAAGAGTGCAAACAAGAAGTCCTACAATCACAAGCAACGGTGGGACTAGTGCAAGAAAAGAGTTGACAATTGTCAACAAGGTGAACCCCAAACCACAAGCTCCAAAGCTAAGTGGTTCACCAACAAAGAAGAAAGAGATCTCAAGTGATGAGTCTCTTAGTCCTAGATTTCGGGTTGATGTTAAAACTCCACCTACTCCGGCTATGGGTATTCTTGGGCCTCGTCCCAATTCACCCGAATTTGAGAGACAAAAGATTGAGAGGAGTAAGGGAGTGACTGGTGACATTCCTCGAGTGGAAAAAGGAGAGGATGTGTTGAGTGATGTGAGTGGGATGTCACCACCCGAATCTACACCTAACCTTGAAAAGAAAATGAGGGAAAAGAAAGAGGGAAAAAGAGTGAGGACACCCCTTATTCTAACATTAACTCTTTATCTTTTTCTTCTACTTGTGTGAATACTTGTGTAGGTACTCTTGGAGGTAAATCAATGGAGCCTCAATCATGTTCCGAGATTGAAGGACAAGGTGAAGAAGATCTTCAATGTGAGCTTCAAGGTGAAGGAACAACTCATGACACTTCAAGTGCATTGAGTGCGCTAGATGGCCACTCAAAGGTTTGTGAAAGTTCTTCCCTTGAAAATGTTACTTCCTTGTCTTATAATGGTGTTTGTGAAAACTCAACACTAGTTGATGATTTGTATGACTACAATGTGTTTGCAACTAGTGTAGAGTCAAATGGTCAACTTGTGTGTGATTGTAAACCATTAGTTGAGAGGATTGATAAGCCACATCATGATGTGAGCTCAATATTCATTGAACCTCTCTCTAGTGAAGATTGTGTGGTTGACCCCATTTGTGACCCTTGTTATGACACCCCACCTATATTTGATAAAGAAGAAGGTGAGTTGAATGAATGCTCTATTCTTACCCTT
This sequence comes from Petunia x hybrida, assembly GCA_037355625.1. Lineage (NCBI taxonomy): Eukaryota > Viridiplantae > Streptophyta > Magnoliopsida > Solanales > Solanaceae > Petunia > Petunia x hybrida. Next base: position 42,604 of record JBBBVM010001166.1, read on the forward strand.
GATGAATTGCTTGATAATGGTGGACCTATGTGTTGTAGTGAGGTTGGTAGCGACCTTGAGGAGTCCCTAGTGGATGAGATGGACCGAATTGTATTCGATGACTCCTCAAGTGTGGATGAGGACTCTAGTTTTGATGCCTTACCTTTGATGGGTAGTGGACTTGTTTTCACAAACCCTTTGTTTGAAGAGGATTCTCAAAAAGGTGATGGTAAGTATCAAACTAGAGAAGAGTTTGGATTTAAACCTCCATGGTTTGGAAAGTTGAGCTCTATAGACAATCCATTGTTTGGAACTCCTAGTGAGGAAGATTGTCCTAGAGGTGGAATTTGGGGTGAGGAAGCCACTCTTGGTGTGTGTAAGAGTGCTTCCAAGAAGGGGAGTGGAGTATTTGATGTTAGTTGCCAATTGAACTATTTTGTTTACTCTACCGCACATGTTGATTACACCTTGGGTGTTGGGCATGCCAAAGCCAATGAGTCACATTGTGATAGTAATGCATTGAAGGCTTGGTGTGTTGACCATAAGCTTAGAGGTCATAAGGAACTTACTTGCTTAATCTTACATGTTCCATATCTTATTGATCTCCTTTCTTGTTATGGTAGTGAGTACTTGTCATTGTTGAGCCAAGAACTTGTTGTTTCTTTTGGAGACATAAGCTTTTTGATTAGTATCGATACTTGGCTCTATCATAAAAGTGTGATTTTCACATCACTTGTACTCACTCTTGGTGGACTTTCCTACTCTTGTAGTGGGAAGTTTTGGTGTGTCCTTATTGGACTTAGGGATCATAGGAATTTTAATGGCTTGATCTTGCATATTCTTTATCCTATTGATCTCCTTGATGAATCATGTGTTGAGTGTACCCATTGGGGAAGCCAAGTGATTATTGTTTTCTTTGGAAACATGTGCTTTATCATTGTTATTGATGCTTGGCTCTATCACAAGAGTGTGTTTTCCCACACTTTTGCCACTAACCTACTCTTGTAGTGGGAAGCTTTGTTTGTGCTTGTTTTGAATGTAGGCTTGATGGTTTGATTTCGAGGACGAAATCCTTTCAAGAAGGGGAGGATGATAAGACCCAAATCGAGCCAAAACGCCAACCATCAAGAGCCAAGCGTGAGAGCACAAAGGAAACAAGCCAAGGCCCCCGAAAGCGACTTAAAGATCATGCAAAGGAGCGCCAAGGGAGGAGGATCACCTAGGCCACTTGAAGAGGCATCCGGAGCACGTTTGGAAGCACCTCAAGAGGCCACAGGAACAGGCGGACCGCCTACTCAACTAGGCGGGCCGCCTACTCATTGATCACTCTCTGGATTTCACTTCAGGCGGACCGCCTCTGCAGCACCATTTGATTCAGGCGGACCGCCTACCTGTCCTACTCCTTGGAATCAGGCGGGGCGCCTAGTTAAAGTAGGCTGGGCGCCTACTTTGTGAAGAGTTGCGGGAATGCCTAGTTTTATGCTATGTTTTGGACAACTATAGCCCTACGTGGCCTTTATTGTTTAAACCCACTTTAGGGGTATTTTTGAGCTTTCATTATGTGTAAGTGAAGTCTATAAATACTTCACAAACCTCTTTCAAACCTTAGCTAGTTTTGAAGATAGAATTGAGAAGATAGAATAGGCTTGGCCTTTCTTGTTGAAGCGTTGACTTCATGTATCTCTTACGTTGAATCCATGGTGGATCACCCCTAGTGTCAGTCCCGTTTAATGGTTCAAGTCTCTTCTCCCTTTTGAATCAATCTATGTGTTTAGTTTGATTCATTCTTTCTTCTATTTCTATTCTCCCCAATCCCTTATTTCTTGTTATCTTATGATTATTGCTTCCGCATCTTAGTTTATCGCTTCCGCCTATTTTGTTCTTATCACGATGATTGTTGCAGAGATGTACTGAGTTTTAGAAAGATGCAAGAAGGGCGCTAGTTTCTTCGAAGGCTGCAGTTTGCCGTTACAAATTTGGCTAAGGAAACATTTGCAAAAGATGGATAGCACAGAACAAGTTTTCCATTCCATACCAAGAGAAAACTACATCTTGACTCATACCACCCGCATGGACAGCGCTCTCGAGAAATGAGACCAACCAACAACTGCCAATGACACCACGTGTTCTGTCAACTGACACCTGAAAACATTCAATGGATGTTTGATTATTTTCCCAGAAGAACAAGTAATCACACGGTCCAAAAAAGACTCATTTCTCATCTTAGTGGGCTTTAATGGAGTTTATCCATACACTCCTTTAAGGACACTTAGACAAGCGGGGAGGAAGCAGACTGTACCCCAAATTGCAGACATCAAAAGTTTCAAAGCAAATATTCTCGGATGAGTGATCCCATTTAAAGACAAGATAATGGAACTTTGGGAAGAAAGACAACGAATGGGAACCGAGACTATTGGACGAGATAGGTTTGACGCTGGCTTTGATGAAGACTATCCAGACTGGCTTAGGAAAGACATAGCAAGGGCAATTCAACTAAGTGCAACAATAAAAAGGAAAAGGAATGCTGATGAGTTGAAATATGAGTACAAAAGATTACGCAGACAACTGGCAAGGGCACAGGGAAAAATAGCAAAGAAGTAATGTTTGGTCGAAGCAAAGAATGAAGAAAAAAGCAAATGGCGCAGTAAGGCAGAACTCCTAACAAAACGCATAGAGTCTACCGGCGTATGGGCTGGCGAGGGGATGAACTCTGTGGCAAACAAAGGAATAGAGGAGAAAGGAAGAAAGGCTTGGGAAATGTTGAAGAACTTCACATTTGAAATATCCCGGCTCTTAACTGATGCAGACAATATCATCTTCCAAGGATACTCATCAGAGGCAGGCTTGTTCGAGGAAGACTCGACCGAGGAAGAAGAAGAAGAATCTTCTGGGGAAGGATCAGCATAAAAGATGTTCACCTAGCCATGATCTAACCCTCTAGCAATGTTTTCTTTCTCTTACACTATTTCAATATCAGCCAATGTAACAAAAGTTCAATAAATGCAATATTGTCTTTTAGGGTTCATATTTTGTTAGCAAGTGAAATGATACATGTGGCACAAGATGCTTTTTAAAATCATCGTGCATAAAACGTTCCTTCGTATTATAGGATGCATTTCTTATTTGATATGTATGCATTGTATGAATGTGTTTGTTGCTCTAGGTCTCTAAAGGAATTCTTTCTCCAAATTCAATCACCTGCTAAGGCACCTCCTCCCCCTACTCCATGATCAAATCATGGTATCTGGAATATTTCGCATGCCCAATCTGTCTCTAATTCATTCAAAAGTCTATTACCAAAAGGTTGGCTCGAGTTGAATACCAAGGCAAAGGACACGGTTAAGCGAGTGCACTTGTCAGGGAGTTTCTGAAATAAGGAAGTTTTCACAGCAGTTCCCACCAGCCCTCTCCTATCTCTACATTACCTCCACTGAACTACAAACTATCAATAAGGCTAGCCCGCCTGAAAGTACGAGTTTTTTCAAAAGAAGAAAGATGAAGTCTCTTTTGTCGCAACCATTCAAGACCCTACTTTTAACCACTACTATCAAACAACGCCACCATTTTATCCCTACCCTCATATATCACCTAAATATCCCGCTCAGTCCACTCGACATATATTCCACATCCCAGCACCAAATCATCCGCTATACCAGCAAACACTCAACCCAACTACCTAAATACACCATCATGCCCTCTTAGGCCTCACCCTGATGCGAACCAAAGACCAAAAAGAAGCTACACTCCACTAGCCGAATCCCATACTCAATTGCTTGAGAGATTGGAAGGGCTTATTGTCCCAGTACCTCAATTTGTTCCAGCAAGCACCACGCACATGGATAAAATTGACAAAGCAAGGAAAATGTTGGTCAAACTCGAAGGCACACATGAATCGCCTTAAGACCTTTTGACACCAACATCCAAGGATCATTTTTGTTGCACCTGTCTACATAGTCACACCACTTACAATACATGACTATGACCTAAAACACTTTCCAACTCATCCAAGCATTCAAAGGGCCAGTGAAAGATAATATTGGAAAGACAGAGGTGCAACAAATACTTGCGCACGACAACCAAATCAAGCAAGCCAATTCAACTTGAAAATGAGAGGCAAAGATACAATGACAAAGCCATCATTATATGAAAAACCTGGAGACCCCTGGAGCATTTGGAAGCATACCTCTATCCACTAGCAAAGATAAAGAAAGACAATGAGGTTATTCGACACCCTTACCATAGCAAGGGTTGAGCTGATACAAAAGCACATGAGAATAGACTTCTTCGAGCAACCTTGGTCGAAGGCTTTACTAGGTTGATATGAAGTCTCATGATGACCACTACAAAAGGACGTAGCAATCTGAGAATGAACATGATACGTAGCAAACCTACATCGAGTTCAACTGCTCAGCAATAAGATATTATCCAACAAGGGAAGTTGGTGCAATGACTATATTGCAGCAATTGGTTGACAAGTATGAAAGACGCTAAGTATCTCTTCGAGGACACATAGCCATCATGACAGACAGAAAGGATGACAAATGCACTCAAGGTCTTGGTATTCGATAAAAGTCAACATCCCTTTCTGTTACACAACACAATCTATTCCTTACACAACATCCTTTACCACCTTTCATTGACATGCAACTCCTCATCTTCTGCTTAAACAAGTGTCGCTCGTTTGGCCAAAATCCTTGCCTTGACTGCTGCATAAAGCACTTAGGCAATCTCTTGTGATATCTATACGATCTATTACAAACTCCAAATTCAAGCGCTCATCTGCCATCACCGGTAAGACATTCTCTTAAGCTCATGTGTCATTTTTGCTCCAAGTCTTTGCTAACATGCCCACACTCTTTTGTGTATTTCACCACTTTGTTAGGGTTACCTTGCGCTTTGAATACTGAAATCGGCCAAAATCTGCATTCGAAAAAGCCAAAATGGCAAGCCCGCCTAAAAACACTTTCCTCTGCAACAAAGTCCTTTGAACCACCAGCATATAACACCAAGAGCGTTCAGACAATCCCAATATCATACAGCCTGTATTATACTCGCACAATAGTCACAACAAAGAAGTCCAATCACTATACAACCGAAGCTGACAAAACTCATAACCTCACATCTTTATTCCTTTGGCTCAGTCAAACGACACCGCACCCAACTTATACAATAAAAAACCTCCCCTCCTGTCAAGACTTTCAACTGCAACTCTATCAGGCTCAACCCAATCATAGACGTACAAAAAGACAAAACCTCACGCCTTTGTTCCTTTAGCCCAATCAAATGACATTTCCACCAGCAGAAAAACTACTCTATGGATACCCATTCCTAAATTCGACCCAACAAGATCTGCACTTAAACATTCCATACCATGACACTGCAAGACATTCAGCACCGAAACACAAAGCTCAGAGCCTGATTGACCCAAAGAAAAACAGTGGGAAACTGAAACTCCCAAACCACGAACACACTTTCTACAAAAGCCAATCCATCAAAGTTAGCTCCATGGCACCCCATCACAACCCAAGACAAATACAATTCTAGACAATCTCCAAATCCAATAAAATCCAAATATCAAACCCCAGTCCGAGCATGCAAAATATCCACATACTCATAGTCATCAATACGCCCAATCGTCACACTAAAAGACGAATGCAGATTTCTAGCCAATACATTTGGTGTTCAGTACAATGCAACCACCTTTTCTCGGTGATCTGTCATGAACAATAAACTGGGGCAGAATTTTGAGGATCCCCTCAAAAATTTCAAAAGACGTAAACTTGACACTGGGGCAGAAATTTTTGAGGTCCCCTAAAAAATTTCAACAAAAGTCTTTACAACAGTAGCATGATAGCCTCTTTGGTACATCGCATGACATAACAATAGCATTCTACTTGTTGCACTTTACTTTTGATGCATCGACTGAGGGTACACAGCCCGATGTCAAAATTTGGTACTATAAATCAGCTGAGGGTATACAGCCCGAAGCGTCGGTTGATACACAGCCCGATGTCAAAATTTGGCACTATAAATCAGCTGAGGGTATACAGCCCGAAGCGTCGGTTGAGGGTACACAACCCGATATCGATTTGTCATTTAAATTAGCTGAGGATACACAGCCCGAAGCGTCGGTTGAGGGTACACAGCCCGATATCGATTTGTATTTATATTAGCTTAGGGTACACCGCCCGAAGCGTCGGTTGAGGGTACACAGCCCGATATCGATTTGCATTGAAATTAGCTGAGGGTACACAGCCCGAAGCGTCGGTTGAGGGTACACAACCCAATATCGATTTGTCATTTACATTAGCTGAGGGTACACAGCCCGAAGCGTCGGTTGAGGGTACACAGCCCGATATCGATTTGTCATTTAAATTAGCTGAGGATACACAGCCCAAGGCGTCGGTTAAGGGTACACAGCCCGATACCGATTTGTCATTTAAATTAGCTGAGGGTACACAGCCCAAGGCGTTGGTTGAGGGTACACAACCCGATACCGATTTGTCATTTTAAATTAGCTGAGGGTACACAGCCCAAGGCGTCAGTTGAGGGTACACAACCCGATATTGATCTATCATTTAAATTAGCTGAGGGTACACAACCCAAGGCGTCGGTTGAGGGTACACAGCCCGATATTGATTTGCATTTTAAATTAGATGAGGGTACACAGCCCGAAGCGTCGATTGAGGGTACACAGCCCGATATCGATTTGCATTTACATTTCTTGCGGAGGGTACACAGCCCAATGCATCGACTGAGGGTACACAGCCCGATGTCGAAACTGACACCGCGTAGGGTACACAGCCCGATGCAAATTTTGACATTGTAACATGAAGACAGCCTGGGAATTAGACAGCCGGTTTGAAAGGACAAAATGACAAAGGGTGTGCAACCAAGATGAAAGAATGATAGGCAACCCGACGTGAAGAGATACACAGCTCGATACAAGAAGAGTATACAGCCCGACATGACAAGAACACATTTAAAGGACACATAGCAATGGACATACAATCCGGCGACACATTGGCAAGATGATCCAATAACAGTTCAGCACGACAAAGCAACCACCTCCTGACGAGAAGCACTTAGCAAATGGATATTCTCTAGAGGAGAGGCACACATTCCCCAGCACTGAGCACCTGAAAGCGGACCAGACAAAGGAGAGTCAACTCAACAGGGAAGTTTACTTTATCTTTTATCTCAATTTGCATTTTGTTTTGATTTTCCTATAGGGACTCTCCGATCCCTCGACAAACCCCTGCGTCCCATTCTCACACCTGTTCCCAAAATCACTACCAATTGTGCAATCACAAACCTCAAACACATACAAAACATCATCCCAAAACCCCACTCAAAAGGCCTGATCCTACAGACAATGCTTTTGCTACATCCGCAAGCTACATATTTTGCAAAGTTCCAAAGCGCCCAAAGCCACGGTCCCATACTCGCACCAAAGATCTACCTAATCTTTCCTCATTGATTAGGTACCAGCTCTGTATTCCTTCCTATTCGTGCCTATCTAATTGAATCGTACGTACTCATCGTGCTTTACTCCTCAATATTCCTCAGTTCATTCGAGACAATGTTAAGGCCAAGATGACTCCTCCATCGAGTTATAGTGGAAAATGTGCCCATGTAAACCCCTCTTTATGGGTGCGTCGTGCACCACATCTTCATAACTAGGACGTTTACAAGCCTATTTTCACCACACTCGATCTATCGATATTATCTCGACTTTAACAACGCCTTTGTCCTACCTGCAAATACCTATTCTGTCGAATTCTAACATGCCCAAAAGCCGATCATTTCATGTCCTCACAAGTAATCTGCCTAATCCTTCATTGCAAATTAGGATGTCATTCCGCATTTCCTACTCGGCCCATTCAAGCCTATCTGCGTTAATCGTGCGTGTTTTCGTGCTTAATCATGCCCATCTATTTGAGTCGTGCGCATTTATAAAACTCGCTCCTCAAATTCTTCCCAGCTCAGTCAAGGCAATATTGGAGGCGAGCTTACTCAGTTATCGAGATGAAGTGGAAACTATGTACGTATAAACTCCTCTTTATGGGTGTGTAGTGCGCCACATCTTCATAACTAGGATGATTATAAACATCTCACACAGGCAAAATGTCATTCTAGAACTACACACGGCCTGATTCTCGTGAAACCCGAGATATGTAGGCAACTCAGAGACCGGGGTTCGGCCAATAACACCCCAAAAATCCTATTTCCCTTTTAATCGTTTTACCTTCCAGTCGCGACAAAATTGGCTACTCCGTTAACTATCTTTGCCCGAAGACTCTTTCATCATCCCCGGGCAAAGAGGGGCAGCTGTTGACACCCAATTTTGTCCCTCCTTTTTCTAAAATTGGCCATAATTCAACTTAAGGATGCAATGCGACTAATTGTACAAAATGTGCATTACAAATCATGCATTTACGTGCATTATCCTCTATTTATATATTATATACTTAAGTGGCTATATTACATAAATTTGCATTGTTTAGGCTATTTGTCAAAATGTGAATATCTGCGCAATTTGGTATATTCGTAATATAACATATAATTGCATCATTTAGGCTACATATCAAATTCATATTAATTTGTGATTATTTATGCAAATTAATAATTATCTGTGATTATCTATATTTAAATAATTTTATTTGAGTTTATTCAATATTTATTTCTGCATTTTATAATATATATATATCTATATTTTATTTTTACACCTTTAAGTTAAATATTGGCCAATTAAAGTGTCCAAATTCCTTTTATTATTAATTCTTCCTTATTTCAAAATTTCTACCCAAAATTCTTTATTTATCTTTATTTATTTTTATTTTTATTCTGAACCTAGCCAAATTTCCTAACCAAATACATCCTTTGAAAAAACCATGTCCAAGTTCGCCCCCATATCAAATCCCTGAATCTACCTAAAATCTCTCTCCCCTAATCTTTTTCAAATCCCTACAATCACTATCCTAATCCCTAAATCAATTCCCAATCCCCTTATTTTCTCTAATTACCCCAACAACCATTTTTCCTAATCCTATATCATCAATTATCCAAAAATCATCAGCACACTTACATACAAGAAAAACCATCAGACAATCACATATAACCACACGAGGGACCCAACATCTCCACCTCCCTGATCTTCTTCTTCCCCATTTTCCAACATATACAGACAATACACACCACTAAAAGACTCCTCCTTCTCCATTTTTGCATTCCATTCACACAAACATACACACATCGGCAGTACACACAAAAACGCTCCCAGACTCCCTTTTCCATCGCCATCTTCCCCGTCTCTCACACCATTTTTCATCGGACCCCACTGGTTCTCCTCATCACCACCACTGCCATACAACTTCATATACGCGATCATCATTCGTTATATCGACACACACACAAAGACCCATTTTTCTTTCCTTGATTTCGCACCTCATATGCATAATCATCCACGCACTTACAGATCTGAGCAGCGGCAGTGGAAATAAGCCACTGTCATCGAAAAATGCCTATTTTGGTCCCGATATTCACTCGTTGCTGTTGTTTCCCTCTGTTTCATTCGCTTACAGATTTTTTACTTGAATCTTCCCTCCGTTGTTGGTGGACTGGTGATTGAAATTTGAAGGAGCCGTTGGGGTCGTAGCGACGCCACCCACCGGCGTCGTTCCTCCGCCTCCTGTTTAACTGCGATTTAGTCTCGTTGTGAAACGACCTCGGTCAGTCGTGTCGGGAGATAGGACTCCGATTTACGTGACGATAATTTTAAAATCTTTGTAAGATCTATTAGGACCTGTCTGTAAAAGTAGAGCTAAATCAGACCTCGTTTGGTACGTATCGAAAGAAGATTTCAGTTTTTATTGTCGATAAATATTAAAAAGAGATTTTCGAGCTCTATTTTGGCGAATGAACTCCGATTCAAAATCCGAAAGCGCCGTTGGGTTCGTATGATTATTTATGACTTTTGTGAAATTTTAAAAGTTAATTTCGAGGTTGTTCGGCTAGTTTTTGCTAAAATGCCGAAAGTTAAATAATTTGACCTTTTTTCCATTTAATTTGCATATTGAGTTTTAGAAGTCCAATTTGAGATCCGCCTTAGCAAGTGTATTACATATATTTTGTATAACTAGTATGTAAAAGTTGGAATTATTTCGAGTATTATAGGGTACCGACTTAATTTTCGATTAAGAAAAGAAAATATAAAAGTAAAAAAATTAAAAAAAAAAGACAGACAAATTGGAGGCGGTGGGCTTGGGATTAAAAATCCCTTGGCAACAGTAAGCAACAGAAATGGGGAAACAAGGAAACGAGAAGGGAACCGCGAAAGCACAGCCGAAAAATGCCAGAAAATGCGAAAAGAGCCGGAGAAAAATAGTATTTTCACCCCGAAACATTCAGGTAATGATATTAATGCATTATTTTAGTTAATTATATGTGTGAATATATTTTAACGGTAAAAATTGGGATATTAGACATCATTTTAATAAGTTCAATTAATAGTTTAAAGGGTCAATTGGACCCCGATAATGGAATTGATTATATATTCGTACTAAGTGAGTTATGGGGAACATATAAATATAATTTATTTAGGGTTTCGTTATGTGACCTTAAACCCTGTACATAGGCCTGGCCTATGTATTGCGTATGCGAATAGGGTATCAGGTTCCTAACCGGATTAACCGAAGATGTGGGGAATGAAGCCTTTAGCCTTATTTGATATCGTTTTCTGCTTATTGAATTCAACAGGATCGTTTGGCAGTGAATCCAAAGGATAAAGCGGTTGTTGAGTAATTGTGCTAACTTTGTAACAAGGTAAGTGTTTATATCCATTTCTTTCGAGGCACCTAACCTCGCGGATTTTCTACCATGTGTTCCTTACGTGTGTAGCTGCCGATAGGCGTACTCATTAAGTCTTAGCTTTGGATTTACATTGTATATTAAATGTTATGTTCTGTTGTTGGTATTGCATTGAGGATCTGAGCGTTGTACTCTGGCTGTGAGTTGGCATCTACTCTCCTGCTGTCGATGAGAGTCCCGCGTCGGTGAAGGGTTATTATTGAATCACATTGCATTAATATGCATTATATGTCATTCATATGCATTACATTGCATATCATATTGGTGCAGGAGTATTCCGCCCAGGAGCAGGAGTATTCCGCTCTTATGTCAGATACAGAATGCAGGAGTATTCCACCTCAGCTTTACATTATATCAGGTGCAGGAGTATTACGCCCCAGGAGCAGGAGTATTCCGCTCTTATGTCAGCTACTGAGTGCAGGAGTATTCCGCCCCAGGAGCAGGAGTATTTCGCTCTTATGTCAGATACTGAGTGCAGGAGTATTCCGCCTCAGCTTTACATTATATCGGGTGCAGGAGTATTACGTCCCAGGAGAGTGTAGGAGTATTCCGCCTCTTATTTATATCATATCGGGTGCAGGAGTATTCTGCCCCAGGAGCAGGAGTATTTTGCTCCAGTTGGTTATCAAATTGTATTCCCCTCGAATGCAGGAGTATTCCGCTTCGAGATGGAATGATGGGCACACGTGACCCTTTGCATCATATTTCATTTCATTTCATTTCATACCATTGTGTAAACTTGTGGTACATAACTAATGTTCTGCCTGGACCTGTATTGCTTATTTGTTAATATGTTTCTGGCTCGTATTCCTGGTTGAGTTTATGGTTTCATACGTGTTTCCGGTGGTTATCTGGCTCTGCTTTTTTATAATTTAAATAAGAAAAATTTGGTTTATCTGATTCTTCTCCCTGGCTAGCTATCCTATTCTTTAAGATGGCTAGTCTTCCCAACTTATTGAGTCCTTTTGACTCACCCTTGTTTGTTGTTTGCTTCTTGTCTATCTATTTCGTTTCGGCAGATTCGCTCCAGGATTGAGTTCGCCACGTTATGAAGGAGCGAAGACGACTTCAGCTGTCAGGGTGAGCCAGCTTTTATTCCGAATGGCCACCAGTTTTGTGTTTATCATTTCAGTTGTATTTTGCTCTCTTCAGAAGGTATCTGGCTTCTTTCTTACTCTTAGATGTCTAGTCTGGATAGCCCTAAACCTAGTATGTTGGGTAGTCAGCTGTAATTTCTTTTGTATAGCTTAGAGGTATCAGTATGTCTGTGTTTTTGTTTTAAGTCTTGTCCTTATTTATTAATTGTTATATTAATTTTCCTAATTTAATTGGTAAGGATTCGCCCAACGGGTCTAGGGGAGGATGTCGGGTGCCCGCACGGCCTAATCGGATCTCGGGTCATATCAGTTGGTATAAGAGCCCGGTTTAGAGTCTATCCAGACTAAGACAGTGTCTAGTAGGGTCTCGCTGATAGGTACGTAGACGTCTGTACTTATCTACGAGAGGCTATGATGGCATTTAGGAAGTTTTACTTCCTTCTTTTCGGATCGTGCGTCGGTCTAGAATTCAAAAGTATTTTCGTTGATTCCTTTATGGTAATTGTGAACCCTCGTGCGAGAAATCAGCAAACGGTACGAGTTCAAGATGAAGCAGTCTAGCCTGGGGCTAGCACTGATGAAGCCCCGAGAGTTTTGATCGTGCTGACGAACTAGTTACGGAGGTCCAAGCTGTACGAGCTCGCGATGGGCAAGGAAGCAAGGCCTTGTGGTTCCCTTGGCTCTACGGTACTTTTACGAGAATCGTGGCGACACAGATACTGAAGGAACCTATTATTTGCTAGGCAGCTTATCAGGTTGCCGCAGATGGATACGTTCGGTCTCAGGGAGCTCCTGTTCCAGTCTTTGATGTTGCCCCAGTAAATTATGTTCCAGTGGCAGCATGTGTTGTGCCTCTTGTTATTCTGGCTGTTAGCTAGCCTGAGTAATGGCTTGGTCCGAGTGTCTGAAGAGGCTACATTATTCTACTAAATTGAACTTTCTGATGTTCTTAGGCCATGCATCGAATAATCCCTGTGTAAGTTTTTTTTCTAAAACTAAAATGATGTCAGCGTATCCTTCAGGCTCTTGATTATATCGAGCGGTATGGTGTTGATTATTCTGCTTTCCAATTTTAGGGGTCCAGCCTTGAATTGGTGGATCTCTCTCTTATTAACTAACTTAGTTTGATTTTTCTTCTAGATTCATGGAAAATTCCTTTCGAGTAGCAAGCAAGATGAAGAGTGACGCTAGTTTGAGTGGATTAGAAAGGGTAGCCTGTCGGTTAGCCTGTTGGTTTCAGAATATGAGATTGAATTCTATAGAATGGCTGGATATGCATTAGAACTAGTCCATGAGCCTTCGAGAGATTCAAAGATTTATTGATGACCTTTCTTTTTCCTTGACATCCCATATGGCTCGAAAATTTGAGGTTGGGACTTCATTTGATGTCGTTGTAATGAAGTCGTTGTTGATGTTGCTCAAAGGTATTAGGCACACCATAAGTTAGAGAGGGAAGAGTTAGAGCGGGAGAGCAAGAGATCCCGTGGCCCTAGTGGGTAACCATGGTACCTCATTTGGAGGTGAGAGTTCTGATTATTTTGGGAGGTCTCCTTCCAGGTTATCTCAGCGTGTGTCACGTGATTCTTAGAGTGCACCAGTAGCTCGTCAAGATCAGATTCAGTCTTTTCTTTACATCTATCAACAATCTTTCCAGCTTCCATTTTTCAGCAAAAAGGTGGTATCATTGTCGTGAGTCTGGCTATCCTTAGAGGAGTTTTCCCTTACTCCGACAAGTAGGCAGTCATCTTTTCTCTCGTCATCAGGTATCTGCACAGTCGCAGGGTATTTCATTTAGATCTCAATCAGCAAAAGAAATGCCACCATCTAGTAGAGGTTGAGAGTGTGGTGGCATTGGTTCTTCAGAAAGTGATTGTCAGGGTAGTGGCTCAGCTCAGCTGCAGAGGCAGTTCTATGAACTGCTTTTCTGGCAGGATGCTGAGGTATCCGATGTAGTACACCCATGTATTTCTTCTTCCATTATATGCGAATGAGATTTGATTCTTCCGATCGGTCTGGATTTTATTTATCTTACTATGTTTCCATGGTTTCCTTGGATATTGTTTCTATTAAGAATCGATTGCGGTAGAGGGGTGAGCTTCTAGTATGATATATTCAGGGAATTTGCGAGACCTTACTAGTTTATCTGATTTAAATGTGAGGGATTTGAGAGTAAGTGCCGGTATTGTCTGCTTGGCATCTTATTGTGCCACTTTATGTTGTTATGTCAAGTCAGTCTACCTTTCTCTTTGGAATTCAGTGTTGGTTGGATGATGGGATTCTAGTTCATCACCATCAGAGAGTGTCATTATTTATTCCGGTGTAAAGTGGTTAGTAAGTAATATTCGATCTACATATCTTCTCTTGGTTCAAAACGCTAGTAAAGTCATGTTATCCCATGAGCTTATCTGGGTTATAAAATGGTTTTCTGGTAAATTGTCAGAGTTTCCTTTTTATTAGGAGGTGAAATTGGCATGGATGTTGTTCTATAAAGCTTATTTAATGTCTATTTCTTCAATTGCGATTATTCGGTTGGCCTGACTCGTAAGTAGTCAAGCTCAGGTAGCCAAGTAAATAAGAAGATGAGCTTCCTAAAGATCTAATTATTTCTATCCTTAGTTTATCGCCATCTCTTCTTCTTCCAACACTAGTGAGCTTGGGCGGTTAGTAGCCACTTGTGATGTTCCCTCTCTTGAGCCAAAATGTGTAATCAAGGTAGCCGGGTAAGAAATTTGTTGTGTTTTAAGGCTACTAAAGGTAATTGAGAGTGTCGTCCGACCCGTAAATTGAGCTATCGAGCGGTGGTGCTTGTGGTAAAAGGTAGGGAGCTGTGAACTTGAGAGTTGCAGCTGTTTGGCAACTCGAGAGGGTAATTTGGTAGCTCAGGTCTGAGCCGCGTTATGTTTTAGCTCAGTCTTCCTTAGTCCAGCAGACTTTGCGGGGATGGTTATTCCTATTCAAATAGCTGCATGAGTTTGTGCTTTAAGTGGAGGAGTCTTCCTCCAAATACTGAATGGTAATACTAAATCTCCAAGGCGTTGATACCATTTTTGTCACGACCCAACCTAGGGCCACGACAGAAACCTACAAGGAGTGTCGATCATTGCTAAACCCACTAATAATCTACTACTGATCGAGATAAGCTGGCAACCTGATCAAATATATACGTACCTATCTTCTGAAATCATAAGGACTGAAAAGATGACACGACTTTAACTTGCTGGCAATTAGAACACTGAGCCACAAATTCTTCCATGTCACACTTCATTCCGTCCCACCAATAAATCTGCTTAAGATCATGGTATATCTTAGTCGAACCTGGATGAACAGTGTATTTAGAATAATGTGCCTCTATCATAATCTGTCCACATAAATATGCAACATCAGGGACACAAAGTCTATCTTTATACATGAGAACACCGTCAGTAGTAACCCTATATGATGACTCTGATTTTCTTCTGGCTATCTATCTGTATTCAACTAGAACTGGATCCTCATACTGACGCTGTTTTACTTCATGAAAATTTAGAGTTAAAGGTCTAGTGCAACTTATCGTCCATCCATCATTGGCATATCTCCTTTGCACCTCAACTCTTTGAGAAGTAACTTTAGCGTTATAAGTGCACATGTAATCAACTTTGTTGCTGGTATTCTGCCTCAGCTCATGGTCCAACTACATGTCTCTTTTATTTTCACTTTTTCAAATCATAATACTTCCAATTCAAAGACAATACCCTGAAGTAGATGTTTAGTCTGAAGATCATTCCTGGTCTGCATCATACTATCCAGTGGTATTTGCATGATCCTTATCCTTATTTGATAGACCCTGTTCAAATGAACCTTTGACATACATTAGGATATAAGTAACTACATTCCCACAAGGAGCTTGCAGAACAACACTAAAATCAACTGAGATGTTGCATAGTGCGTTCGTAAGAATAATATAGCTTGCATCAAATCTTCTATAGTGTATAATATAATCGGCCGAATCATGTTAATCCATCCAGAGTTCCGTATATCTTTGTTTTGAATAAGTAAAACTCTCCTCTCGTGATCGAGGGAGGGTCAGTTTAGTCAAAATAAGCTGGGCAATGGTGTTATCATATTATCCAGATATGTTTTATTCCAAGAGTTTGGTGTCCGTGTTATAATTCTGATTCTGCAATCATGAGATAATACCCATGGAATATTTTATGAAGGTCGTTCAAGTTTTTTTGTTATCTGTGTAAATTTTTCTTTAGATCTGGGCTCGTTCGAGGACGAAAGAGAGTCTAAGTAGAGGAGAATGAAATGACCTCGGCCAGTCGTTTCGGGAGATAGGACTCCGATTTGCGTGCCAATAATTTTAAAATCTTCGTAAGGTCCATTAGCACTTGTCTGTAAAATTTGAGTTAAATCAGACCTTGTTTGGTACGTATCGGAAGAAGATTACAGTTTTTATTGTCGATAAATATTAAAAAGAGATTTTCGAGCTCAATTTTGGCGAATTGAACTCCGATTCGAAATTCGAAAGTGCCGTTGGGTTCGTATGATTATTTATGATTTTTGTGAACTTTCGAAAGTGAATTTAGAGGTTATTCGGCTAGTTTCCGCTAAAATGCCAAAAGTTAAATAATTTGAACTTTTTTCTATTTAATTTGCCTATTGAGTTTCGGGAGTCCGATTTGAGATCCGCCTTAGCAAGTGTGTTATATATATTTTGTATAACTAGTATGTAAAAGTTGAAATTATTTCGAGTATTATAGGGTACCGTTTTAATTTTCAATTAAAAAAAGAAAATATAAAAGTAAAAGAAAATTAAAAAAAAGACAGACAAATTGGAGGCGGTGGGCCTTGGGATTAAAAATCCATTGGCAAAAGAAAGCAACAGAAATGGGGAAACAAGGAAACGAGAAGGGAACCGCGAAAGCACAGAGGAAAAATGCCAGAAAATGCGAAAAGAGCCGGAGAAAAATAGTATTTTCATCCCGAAACATTCAGGTAATGAGCTTAATGCATTATTTTAGTTTATTACATGTGTTTGAATATATTTTAACGGTAAAAATTGCGATATTAGACATCATTTTAATAAGTTCAATTAATAGTTTAAAGGGTCAATTGGACCCCGATAATGGAATTGATTATATATTCGTACTCAGTGAGTTATGGGGAACATATAAATGTAATTTATTTAGGGTTTGGTTATGTGACCTTAAACCCTGTACATAGGCCTGGCCTACGTATTGCGTATGCGAATAGGGTATCAGGTTCCTAACCGGATTACCCGAAGATATGGGGAATGAAGCCTTTAGCCTTATTTGATATCGTTTTCAGCTTATTGAATACAGCAGGATCGTTTGGCAATGAATCCAAAGGATAAAGCGGTTGTTGAGTAACTGTGCTAACTTTGTAACAAGGTAAGTGTTTATATCCATTTCTTTGGAGGCACCTGGCCTCGTGGATTTTCTACCACGTGTTCCTTACGTGTGTAGCTGCCGATAGGTATACTCATTAAGCCTTAGCTTTGGATTTATATTGTATATTAAATGTTATGTTCTGTTATTGGTATTGCATTGAGGATCTGAGCATTGTACTCTGGCTGTGAGTTGGAATCTACTCCCCGGCTGTCGATGAGAATCCCGCGCCGGTGAAGGGTTATTATTGAATCACATTGCATTCATATGCATTATATGCCATTCATATGCATTACATCGCATATCATATTGGGTGCAGGTGTATTCCGCTCTTATGTCAGATACTGAGTGCAGGAGTACTCCGCCTCAGCTTTACATTATATCAGGTGCAGGAGTATTACGCCCCAGGAGCAGGAGTATTCCGCTCTTATGTCAGCTACTGAGTGCAGGAGTATTCCGTCTCAGCTTTATATTATATCGGGTGCAGGAGTATTCCGCCCCAGGAGCTGGAGTATTCTGCTCTTATGTCAGATACTGAGTGAAGGAGTATTCCGCCTCAGTTTTACATTATATCGGGATCAGGAGTATTACGCCCCAGGAGAGTGCAGGAGTATTCCACCTCTTATTTATATCATATCGGGTACAGGAGTATTCTGCCCCAGGAGCAGGAGTATTCCGCTCCAGTTGGTTATCAGATTGGATTCCCCTCGAATGTAGGAGTATTCCGCTTCGAGATGGGATGACGGGCACATGTGACCCTTTGCATCATATTTCAGTTCATTTCATTTCATCTCATTTCATTTCATTTCATTTCATACCATTGTGTAAACTTGTGGTACATAACTATGGTTCTGCCTAGATATGCATTGCTTATTTGTTAATATGTTTCTGGCTCGTATTCCTGGTTGAGTTTATGATTTCATATGTATTTCCGGTGGTTATCTGGCTCTGCCTTTTTATAATTTAAATAAGAAGAATTTGGTTTATCTGTTTCTTTTCCCTAGCTAGCTATCTTATTCTTTGAGGTGGCTAGTCTGCCCCACTTATTGAGTCCTTTTGTTATTTGCTTCTTGTCTATTTATTTCGTTTCGGCAGATTCGCTCCAGGATTGAGTTCGCCACGTTGTGAAGGAGCGAAGACGACTTCAGCTGTCAGGGTGAGCCAGCTTTTATTCCGGATGGCCACCAGTTTTGTGTTTATCATTTCATTTGCATTTTGCTACCTTCAGGAGGTATCTGTCTTCTTTCTTACTCGTAGATGTCTAGTCTGGATAGCCCTAAACCTAGTATGTTGGGTAGTCAGCTGTAATTTCTTTTGTACATCTTAGAGGTATCAATATGTCTGTGTTTTTGTTTTAAGTTTTGTCCTTATTTATTATTTGTTATATTTATTTTCCTAATTTAATGGGTAAGGGTTTGCCCGACGGGTCTAGGGGAGGATGTCGGGTGCCCACACGGCCTAACCGCATCCCGGGTTATGTCATGTTGATTGCTTAATTTTGTTACCTTTTGACTGAATATGTTTGCTATCTTTGCTAGATTTCAGTGGCACTTGATCCTTTTGTTTGATGTTGCAGATCATGAGCCATGGAGAGGGAGTTGCAGTGGCGCCACCCGCTACTGGTGCCGCTCCTCCTTCACCGTATTTCCACTGCGTATTTCACCAGGTTCGATCGAGTTTTTGATTGATGGTGTTCTCGCTGATCTCTTGGTCCTGTTGATTTACTGATTATCGCCTTGTCGTCGTTTTGGCTTGTTTCTGGGTGTTGATTGTTCTGATTTTGGTATCTGCATATGCAGCTCCACCCGTTTATTTCTTAACTGCAGCAGTTTGGATGTTTCTATTCTTTGGTATAATGTGTTGCAGTTGACTCATCTTGTTGAACAGTTGACTCGTTTATTTCTCTTGTTATGCAGTTGACTCGCTTATTGGTGATGCAGTTTGTCCTGTACATTTTGAGCATAAATTCGGGACTGACTATCGAACAGATACTACACCTGCTACCAAGCCCATGAAAATATTTATATTTGAGGCTTTACAACGAATTGACGGATGTTACACTAATCACGGCCAAGGAAAATAATTATTTATTTGAGGCCCACTGATTTGAATGGATAAACAGTCCTATTCACACGTCCCTAAAACAAAAAGTCTATGATGACGTGTATAAGCCGTGATTACAAACGAGCCGGTGATGGAGTGATGAGACCGGTACTTGGCTTGGCAACACGACCGGCCGGCGTGTTCGCAACCGTATCGACGTCCCTAACCTCCACCCAATTCATACACACCTCAGCTGACACTTTTAAAAATCCCCTTCCCCTTTATTTTAAAACTATTATTGTTATTATTATTTTGAATTATTATTATTATCAATACAAAAGCCCTAGCTCTACCAATTTATCAACTGCATAATTTCACAGTCTTAAAATAACATCAACAAGTCTAGATAATGAAATACAAACCAAGGTAATGAAGAAAAGGTAAAAGGATTTTACAATTGAAACTCCTAATCTTCAAACCATAGACTTGGTCGATGAACTCTTGCCCCCAAGCTTGAGAAATAAGCCAAAGATATGGAAAATATGTTGAACCTAGCTATTTATAGTTCCTATAATATATACAATATTTTCCCAAAATTATCCCTAGGTTTTAAGGAAGAAAACTCTGCATTTTTGACGCGTAGCGACCCTGGTGTGAAATTTTTACTCAATAGCCATTTTTTGAATACTGAGCAGACAAAAGGGTGGGGGCGTATTTTGATAGGGCGGGGGCCCTTTTTGAGAAGGGCTGGGCCCCTTTCAGCCGTCCTTTTAATGGGCTGGGGCCTTTTTGAGAAAGAGCTGCGGCCCTTTTAAGAAACGGCTGGGCCCTTTTGGTTGCACTTTCAGTTGGCATGATTTTCACATACAAGGAACGGGCGGTCGCCCTTGTCACAGGCGACCACACTTTTCTTGTTTTCGCAGCTTCTTTGAAAATGTTTTTCTTTCATTGGGTATTTTGCTCTTTGTGGTTTCTCTCACTCCCATTTGGCTTTGAAACCTGAAACCAAGCAAAAACTTATCATTTGTCCTAATGATTGGTAGCTTTTGGATTCAAAGATAAAAGTTTAAGCGAGTAATTATAAGCAAAATACTCACGCATCACTCCCACAAACTTAAGTCTTTGCTTGTCCTCAAGCAAACCAATCTTTACCCAAGAATAGTGAAGCACTTTCAAGACTAGCATACAATGAAGCTAAGTTCCATTTCCAACTTTTTCAAAAATTTTGATCATATTAGGTACCAACACACATTCACACTCATGAATACTAAACAAGTCACTTAATGAACCACTTTACAAGTCTCACAATGGTCAAAGGATGACATAGAGCCTCAAGCAAGGATTTGGTTCATCAACCAACTTTACTTGGTTTCAAACCTTATCTCAAATCGAGCTCTCACCACTCATATCACCACTTTCAATCCTCACCAGAAAAGAATGGTCCTTATTTCTCAATCAAATTCAAAATAAGGACTTTCAAACAATTAAGCACTCACTCTCCAAAGAATGTTCACGAGTTGACTTAAAATACTATAGGCTTGTCCATATTGTGACTCTCCACTAATGGAGAAGCACCAAATATTGGATCAACTAGGACTTGATTAGGCTTGTAATGAAGGCAACTCGGAGCTAGGTATGATAGAATTAGGGAACATAGTGACTATTAACCACCTTACCAACATATACGCATTTCATTCCATCATTCTTTCACCTCATTTCACACTCGAAACTTGAATCCCTTATTATTTTTTTATTCTTCTACATCTTTTTGTGTTTTTCTACAATCTAAGAAGCCTAAAACTTTTATCACCTAGTCCACCCTTGATATATACAAATGCAAGGTAGACTAGTTCTTTCACTTTGTTTCTGGTTTTGGTTTTTTCTCAATCTTTTTTCGGTTTACTTTTTTCTTTTTATCTTTTTTTTTTTAATCCATAGGCTTCCTAGCACATGACATATCCAAATCACTCCCCCAAACTTAGGCATTTTACCTCAAAGTTGATACTTCATTCAAGGGGAATTCAACTTCAAACTTTTCACCACCAATGGATTACTCACATACCGCGTTGCCAAATGAAAAAGGCTAATAGGCTCAAAAGGGGATAACTAGTGATAATTTTTAAAGTAATGATATATGAAGAGGCTCAAAAAGGGTTCTAAAGAAAGCCTAAGATCATTTCTAAGTTCGGCTCAACTCATATTTCCCCTTGAGCACATGTCGGACAAGTTCTAGACTACAACTCAACATGTGAACCCTCCAACTAAACCTCACACACAAAAGCAAGTGGATCAATCAAGATAAAAAATCAACTTTCAACAAGACTCACACACTTGTACAGTCTCAATGGTCCACTACGAACCATGTCAATGACTCCAAAGCAAGACATGATCCTAGAGTCATCAACCAAGACCAAATTCTCACAAAGTGGACACTCCATGACTTGTCTCATACCATAAGATGCAAATGACATGTTGGTACTTCATGAGAAATTAAAACCACAACCAAGAGGAGTTTTCATACTAAAACTAATACGTACACTACTTGGTTCAAGAAACCATTTCCGAAAAGAACCAAGTAAAGAAAACTGAAGGCATATTTTCAAAAACAAAAATTGAAACTTAACTAATATACAATGGTAATATATGAAAGTAGCATGCATTATATACATCAAAAATGGTTCAAATTCATACATGATTTCAAGTTTCAAGATCATAGTCATCACACACAAATAAAAAAATCACATATGAATTTGAACCTCTCCCCCACTTAAAACTCTAGCATCGTCCCTGAATGCTATGTAAGCAACATGTAAATTACATAGGGGTAAGAAAGGGACTCCCTGGTCATCCTTCCTTAATAAAGTTATGTCCTCTTTGGATTGTGTTTATCTATACCCTTAGCTTGAGAGGTTGGATATTTGCTTGGGTTGCCTTGACCTCTTCTAGGAGAGTTTATTTTTAAAACTCTTTCTTGAATCATTTTAATCTGCAAAACCACTCAAAACAGTGTGAAGAGGTCGCTCGAAGTGACGGACAATTGTTAGAAATTAAGGAACAAAATATGTTAAAAGAGGTCGTGCAAAAGGGCTGGGGCCTTTTTCAAGGGCGGGGTCCGTTTGAAAAAGAGCATGGGCCCTTTCAGAAAAGGCGGTCGCCGAATCAAGAGCACCAAATTGAGTGGCCAACACTGCAAGGGCGCTCAAAAAGGGCGGCCAAAGTCCAAAGAGCTCCCATTTTCACACTTAGAAGAATTTTTGCTCTTTACAAAAGGATGGCCGCCCAATAATTGGGGTGTCCAAAAAGCTGCCGCCCTTTGAAAGGGCTGGGGCCCTTTTCAATTTTTCAGCATTTCTTCCCATTTTATTCTATACTTGACCCAACACCTATGTACCACTACACATTTTTCTCTCCACTTGGAGAATGTGAATTTCCTCCCAACATGGCATCAAGTTTCTTGTTGTGCTCCTTAGGCGGGGATATAAATTTCCATGCTTGTAAAGTCAGATTCCTCATTTTGCACTTCTTTGCTTTCAAGTGAGGGATGTCATTTTGTCTTCTTGCGTGGAAAATTCAATAATGTAGCCATTTTGTTCATCAATGCCAAAATCATCCAAATATGCTTGTTCTTCCATTTCCATCGCCTTATCCACACAAAGAGCTGAGAAGTGGAGTGAATGAGGTCCAACTCTTTTCAAAACTAATTGGGTACCAAGTATGACATGCTCCTCCTCAAAGGTGCTAGAGTCTTCATCACAAGAGTTCTTTATTTCCGCACTAGACTCCAACACAACTTCCTTACTTATGGCATCAATACAAAGTAGCTCGAATATGTGATCACTTCCATAAATTCCTATGATTTGACTTGTGCTCTCTTCTACAAATTCGCCCATTTCTAGCATATCATTCACGATTTCTTCATGTTGAGCCTCAGAAGCTTCAACCATTTCAAGCAATAGAATTCTCAAGATACAAGCATCAAGATCAAATTGGTCAACCCTTTGTCCTAGTTCTTCTCGTTCTTGTTCAAGATCCCAACAATGTCCATTTAAGTCTTGAAGTCATGCTTTATAGACTTTCATTCTTTGAGCTTAATCTCGTAGCCAAGTTTGGCTCACAATTTCTTCTTCTTCCCACACTTGCTCTTCTTCAACAATTCTTTCTTGACATTCAAGCACATCTTCTATGGAGGGTTCTTCTTCAAAACTAGACACATCCTTAGCCTCTTGAGCATTAAAAACTTCAATCAATTGCTTCATTTTCTCCTCCAAGTGTTGTAGGGCTAAGTTATTTTGGTGAACTTGCTCCTTCATTTCTTTGTTGGCCTTAGCTTGTTTTTCATGGCGTTAAAGCATCCGATGCATTAAGAATTCACATCTTTCAATTTGATCACGTTCCTCTTGTGAAGTGGACAAGTCCATCTCTTCTTGGTACCTTTTGTTGAATACCTTGCCACTCAGGCTCAAATCTCATGTTATAAGCTTCATTGGAGCTCTCACACTGCCAAGACACATTGGTACAATTTTGGAAGTCACTTGGGTAGAAATATGAATTTTTTGGACACTCACCCCAATGACCTCCATGACCACCACACAACTCACATACATTCCTCTCAAAAGAATAAGAAGGAGCTCTCAACTCACTCCTAGAAATGTTTGGCAAATTTCTCATATAGTGTGGGTCAAAGTATATAGAACAAGGACCATAAACCAAGTATCTATCACAATTCGGCTCATTTTGTTCCAATATGCCATTTCAAGTTTTCAAACAATTAACTACTAACTAACACAAAAAAATATTTACAATGCACAAGTTACTATTTACAATGTTTGTAATCAAAGCCAACAAATTCAACTCCTCAAACTACCTTAATACACCAATTGTTCCCTGGCAACGGCACCAAAATTGATAATGCCCAAAACACCTATACGAAGAGTAGTGATATCGGTCATATGCAATATATTTACCTAACTATGAGTCGGGGTCGAATCCACAGAGAATAATGTGATGCGATTGAGATAGTGAAGAAACTAAACCTATTGACTAGGCCAAACGAGGGAAATACTAGAGATTTATACTAAAACTATGATTATATTGCCTTCAACATTGTCTAGAGTGAGTTGGGGAACATTGAGAAATGAAGCACAATAAATACACACGACTCAAACAGATAGGTACGAATAGGAAGGAATCGGCAATGAAAGTTTAGGTAGATCACGGATGTGAGTATGGAACTGTAGCTTTGAGCGTTTTAGAACTTTGGAAAAATCAGTAGTTTGCGGATGTAGCAAAAGCATTGTCTATAGGATTAAGCTTTTTGATGTGGGCTTTGGGATAGTGCTTTATATGTATTTGAGGTTTTGCAGCTGCATAATTGGTAGTGATTTTTGGAGCGGGTGTGAGAATATGGCACATGCATTTGTTGAAAGATCGGGGGAGCGCCCTGCAGTCAAAATCAAGATAAACGCCAATAGAGATAAAGATAAAGATAAAGTAAACTTCCCTATTGAGTTGGGCTCTCCTTTGTCATGTAGTTGTCTAGTCTGCTTTCAGGTGCTCGGTGCTAGGGAACGTGTGCCTCTCCTCTGGGGAATATTTATTTGCTAAGTGCTTCTTGTCAGGAGGTAATTGCTTCGTCGTGCTGAGCTGTCGTTGGACCATCTTGCCAGTGTAACGCCGGATTGTATGTCCTGCGATAAAAGCGAGTTTTGCAAAATAGTATGTATGTAAATGCATAAAGAGACTTCCCTGTTGGCTGGATCATCTTGCCAGGATTTATCATCATATGCGGGTGTGTTCGTCATGCTGGGTTCTATACCCCTTTGCTATGTCAAATCATCCACCACATATTATGCCGTTCTTTTCAATGGACTGTCTACCCTTTGTCATGTCCTTCTTCTCACTTGGTTGTCTACCCTCGAGGCTGTCTTCCTCTTAAAATGCCAAACTCTGCATCGGGATGTCTACCCTCGGCCATGCCAAACTCGACATCAGGCTGTCTACCCTCAGTCAATGCATCGGGCTGTCTACCCTCAGTCAATGCATCGGGCTGTCTACCCTCTGCCATGACAAACTCGACATCGGGTTGTCTACCCTCAGTCAATGCATCGGGTTGTGTACCTTCCGCTATGCCAAACTCGACATTGGGCTGTCCACCCTCAGTCGATACCAATCTCTTCATCGGGCTGTCTACTCTCCGCCATGCCAAACTCAACATCGGGCTTCGGGCTGTCTACCCTCAGATAATGCATCGGGCTGTCTATCCTCCGCCATGCCAAACTCGACATCGGGCTGTCTACCCTCAGTCAATGCATCATGTTGTATACCCTCTGTTATGCCAAACTCGACATCGGGCTATCTACCCTCAGTCAATGCCAAACTCTGCATCAGGCTGTCTACCCTCTGCCATGTCAAACTTGACATCGGGTTATCTACCCTTGGTCAATGCCAAACTTTACATCGGGCAATCTACCCTCCGCCATGCCAAACTCGACATCGGGCTGTCTACCCTCAGTCAATGAATCATGTTGTATACCCTCTGTTATGCCAAACTCGACATCGGGCTATCTACCCTCAGTCAATGCCAAACTCTGCATCAGGCTGTCTACCCTCTGCCATGTCAAACTTGACATCGGGTTATCTACCCTTGGTCAATGCCAAACTTTACATCGGGCAATCTACCCTCCGCCATGCCAAACTCGACATCGGGCTGTCTACCCTCAGTCAATGCCAAACTTTGCATCGGCCTGTCTACCCTCTTCCATGTTAAACTCAACATTGGGCTTTCTACCATAAGTCAATGCCAAACTCTCATAGGGATGTCTTCCCTCAGGGATGTCAACTCTTTGTCATGCCAAGTTTCATCGGGCTGTGTACCCTATGAAGAAAAATGAAGTGCATGTCATGTTGGGCTGTATACCCTGCGATCAAAAGGTAAAGTGAAGTGCGACAAAATATAATGGCATTGTTATGTCATGCAACGTGCTAAGGAGGCTATTGTGTTGCTTTTATAATGTTTTTCTTGAAGTTTTTTAGGAGATTTCAAAAACTTCTGCCCCAGTGTCAAGCTTGCGCCTTTTGAAATTTTTGAGGGGATCCTAAAAAATTCTGCCCCAGTTTATTGCTTATGACATATCACCGAGGGAGATTGGCTGCATTGCATTGAATACCAATGTATTGGCTAGAATCTGCATTCATCCTTTAGTGTGACGATTGGGTATATCGATGACTATGAGTATGTGGATTTTTTCATACTCAGACTGAGGTTCGGTGTTTGGATTTTTCCGGATTCAGAGATTCCCCAAAATTGTGTTTGTCTTAGGTTGTGATGCCTTCATGTTTCATGCTTTCTTTTAAAAAGTCATGGAGCTAACTTAGATGGATTGGCCTTTGTAGAAAGTGTGTTTGTGGTTTGGTGTTGGAGTTTCCCTTGTTGTATCATTGCCATGCTTTGTTCAATCAGACTCTGAAATTTGTGTTTCAGTGCTGGATGTCTTGTGATGTCATGTGTAAGTGACGAGTGTAGATCATTGTTGGATCGAATTTAGGAATGGGTACCTAAGGAGTAGTTTGTTCGTTGGGTGCAATATCTTTTGATTGAGCTAAAGGAGTAAAGGTGTGAGGTTTTGTCTTTTGGTATGTTTTTTATTGTGTAGGGCATGATAAGGCTGTTATTGAAAGTCTTGACGGAGGGGAGGTTTTTTTTTTGTGCAAGTTGGGTGCAGTGTGAGGTTATGAATTTTGCCAGCTTTATTTATATAGTGATTGGATTTCTTTGTTATGACTTTCATGTGGGTAGAGTGCCAGCTGATTTTGTTCGTCCGTACTACAAGTCGAATGGCAGTAGAAGAGGGATTATTTGAATGTTATATGCGGGTTGTTCAAAGGACTTTATTGCAGAGGAAAGTGTTTTCACCTTGGCTTGCTGTTTCGGATTTTATGAATGCATATTCCTGACCAATTTCAGTGTCCAAGCGCGAAGCAACCGTAATGAAGTGGTGAAATATACAAAACCGTGTGGGCACATTAGCAAATTTTTGACGCAAAAATGACACATAAGCTTAGAAGGATGCCTAGAGCGCAGATGACGGAATTAGCGCTTGAATTTGGAGATTATCATAGAATGCACAAATATTACAATAGATTGCCTAAGTGCTTTATGTAACAGTCAAGGCAAGGATTTTGGTCAAACGCCCGATGATGGTTTAAACGGGAGATTAGGAGTTGAGTGTCAATGAAAAGTGGTAAAGATATTGCATAAGGAATAGATTGTGTTGTGTGACAGAAAGGGATATTGGCTTTTGCCGAACACCAAGACCTTGAGTTCATTTGTCATCCTTTCTTGCAAATTTTTTTGTCATAATGGCGATGTGTCTTTGAAAGAGATCCTCGATGTCTTTCATACTTGCCAACCAATTCATGTGATTCAAACTTTGCACTAGTTTTTCCTTGTTGGATAATATCTTATTGCTGAGCTGCCGAACTCGATGTAGGTTGCTTATGCATCATGTGTACTCTTAGATCGTTGCGTCCTATTGAAGTTGTTGTCATGAGAATTCATATTACTCCAATAATGCCTTCGACCAAAATTGCTCCAAGAAGTCTATTCGCCTGTTCTTTTATATCAAAGCAACCCTTGTTCTTGTAAGTGTCTCAAATAACTTCATCGTCCTGCTTTATCTTTTCTAGTGGATAGGGACATGCTTTCAAAATACTCAAGAGGTTTCCAGGTATGTCATATAATGATGGCTTTGTCATTGTGTCTTTGCCTCTCCTTTTCAAGTTGAATTGGCTTGCCTGTTTTGGTTGTTGTGCACAAGTTTTTGCTACATCCCTTGCTTTTCAATTCCTTATTGTCTTCTGCTAGCTTTTTTACTACCGTTTCGATCGTGACAGGAGCAAGTTCGGGAAATGCCTTGGATCACAGCCATGTATTGCATGTGGTATGACTGTGTAGACAAGTGCAACAAAGTAATCCTCGGGTACTGGTGTCAAAAGGTATCAAGGTGAGTCATGTGTGCCTTTGAGTTTGACCAACATTTCTCTTGCTTTGTCAATTTTCTCTCCATGTGCATAGTGCTCGCTGGAACAATTGAGGTACCGGGACAATAAGCCCAGCAGTTTTCAATCTCTCGAGCAATTGAATGTGGGATTCGGCTAGTGGAGTATGGTTTCTTTTCGGTCTTTGGTTTGCATCCAGGCGAGGCCTAGGAGGGTATGGTGGTGCATTTCTGTAGTTAGGTCGAGTGTTTTGCTAGTATGGTGGACGATTTGGTGCTGGAATATGGTATATAGGTCGAGTGGTCTGAGTGCTGTAAACGGGATATTTAGGTGGTATGTGAGGGTAGGGATAAAATTGTGGTTGAGAAGTAGGGTCTTGAATGGTTGCAGCAAAAGAGACTTCATCTTTCTTCTTTTGAAAAGGCTCACATTTTCAGACTAGATAGCCTTATTAGTAGCTTCTAGTGCAGTGGAGATACTGTAGAGAGGAGAGGACTGGTGGGAATTACTGTGAAAAACTTTCTTATTTCAGAAAATCCCTGACAAGGGCACTTGCTTAACCATATCTTTTGCCTTGGTATTCAACTCGAGCGAACCTTTTGGGTAATAGATTTTGAGTTTAGTAGTGAGTTAGAGATAGTTTGGACATGCAAAAGGTTTTAGATATCAGGATTTGGGCATAGAGCAGGGAGAGGAGGTGCCTTGGTAGGAGATTGAATTTGGAGAAAGGATTCACCGAAGGTAGAAAGTGACTTAGGGCAACAGACATATTCATGCAATTCACACATATCAAACAAGAAATGCATCCTATAATGCGAAGAACCGGTTTACGCACGATGATTTTAAAAAGCGCTTTGTGCCACATGCATCATTTCATTTGCTAACAAAATACGGAGCCTAGAAGATAATGCTGTATTTATTGGACTTTTGTTATATTGGCTGATATTGAAATAGTGCAAGAGGTGGAAAATATTGCTAGAAAGTTAGACCATGGCCAGGTGAACATATTTCATGCTGATCCATCCCCAGAAGATTCTTCTTCTTCTTCTTCGGACGAGTCTTCCTCGGACAAGCTTGCCTCTGATGAGTGTCCTTAGAAGATGATGTTGTCTGCATCAGTTAAGATCCGGGATATGTCAAATGTGAAATTCTTCAATATTTCCCAAGCCTTTCTTCCTTTTTCCTCTATTCCTTTGTTTGCCACAAAGTTCATTCCCTCACTAGCCCATACGCCGATAGACTCTATGCGTTTTGTCAGAAGTTCTGCCTTACTGCGCCATTTGCCTTTTTCTTTGTTCTTAGCTTCGACCAAACTTTGCTTCTTTGCTATTTTCCCTTGTGCCCTTGCTAGTTGTTTGCATAACCTTTTGTACTCAGATTCACTCATCAGCATTTCTTTTCCTTTTTGTTGTTGCTCTTGGTTGAACTGCCCTTGCTATGTCTTTCCTAAGCCAGTCTGGATAGTCTTCATCATAGCCAACATCAAACCTGTCTCGTCCAATAGTCTCGATTCTCTTTCGTTGCATTTCTTTCCAAAGTTCTAATACCTTGTCCTTGAACGGTATCGCTCCTCTAAGAATATTTGCTTTGAAACTTCTGATGTCTGCAATTTGGGGTACAATCTGCTTTCTCCCTGCTTGTCTAAGTGCCCTTAAAGGAGTGTATAGGTAAACTTCTATAAAGCCCACTAGGATGAGAAATGAGTCCCTTTCCGACCGTATGATCACTGTAGTGCTGGGGAAGTAATGAAACATCCATTGTATACATTCGAATGTCAACTGACAGAACATGTGGTGTCAACCGTTGGCAGTTGTTGGTTGGTCCCACTTCCCAAGAGCGTTGTCCATGCGGGCGGTATGAGTCAAGATGTAGTTTTCTCTTGGTATGGAATGAAAAGCTTTTTCTATGCTATCCACCTTTTGCAAATGCTCCATCAGCCAAATTTATAAAAGCAAATTGCAACCTTCGAAGAAACTAGTGCCTTTCTTGCATCTTTCTACGGCTCGGTACATTTCTGCAACAATCATCGTTACCAAAGTATTTTTGCCAAAGTCTTTGAGTAGGGCCTCGGAAATTGATACCATGCAAACATCAACTCGTCCTTTATGTTGTGGAAACACGACAGTCCCAAAAAAACTAGTGACAAAAGACAGTATTCTCCGCTCTTGCCGATCTGCCTGGTTAATGCTAAAATAGTCTTCGGATTCCTGAAATGCCTCTCTATACCAAAATTTGATGTAGAGGGAAGTTAGAGAAATTTCCGATTGCCTTATACTGTATGTGCATAATTCGGGCTTGAACCCTATCATTTCGAAGTAACTCCTCTGGTATAATGTTCTTAGGCATCAAGATTTCTTCACTTTCAAATGGTAATTGAGTTAACTTGCCTATTTCCTCAAGTAATGGTGTCAACTCTACACTCCTAAAGTGAAAAGCTGCTCGGTCTGCATCCCAATAGTGTACTGCTGCTTCTATCATCTCTTCCACTACAGTGTGCTCTATTAGTGAAATCATATTCCCCAACACCATTTTGACTCGACCTTGTTGATCTATGCTTAGGTTTCCCCACCAATCTTTGAGTAACTGAGGGATTTCAGCAACCATGTCAAATGTTCTATTGGCCATGATCTTTTTGGAAAAGGTGAAGGACGATAGAAAAAGGGGGAAGAAAAATGCCTAAGGTTCGCTTTATTGTGAGCAAAATGATCCACGTGTGGCACAAGCTTTTGAAAACAATGCAACAGAGAATATGAAGAGGTGTCGTTGTGGGTTGAGAACACTTTAGACACTTTAGACGAAAGTTGCTAAGGGACTTTTGACATGCCAAGGATGTCAAGTCTTTATATAATGCTTAAAGGATAAATGTGCATTATGTGTCATCCCATTTATCGAGCGGTCATTTCTGCTTTGAATTGGGCTTTTAATGCCTCTTCGGTTACCATTTAAGCCTTTGAATAGCATTGAATACAGAATGATTCCAATCCTTTGGGAATAAACGGTCGTTTCCGATTTAATTTGGGTTTTTAATGCCTCTTAGGTTACTTTCATGCCTTTGAATGGCATTGAATACAGAATAATTTTGACTGTGTATGAATAAACAATCATTTCTGATCCAATTTGGATTTTTAATGCCCCTTAGGTTACCTTCGTACCTTTGATTGGCATTGAATATAGAATAATTCCAACTGTTTATGAATAAACAATCATTTCTGATTCAATTTGGGCTTTTGACACCTATTAGGTTACCTTTGTACCTTTGAATGGCATTTAATACAGAATAATTCCGACTGTTTATGAATAAACAATCATTTCTGATTCATTTTGGACTTTTGACGCCTTTTAGATTACCTTTGTGCCTTTGAATCACATTGAGTATAGAATAATTCTGACTATTTATGAATAAACAATCATTTCTGATTCAATTTGGGCTTTAGACGCCCATTAGGTAACCTCTGTGCCTTTGAATGACACTGAATGCGGAACAATGCCAATAAACGGTCCACATTTTCATGTTTGATCCCTAAGTATATGCAAATAGATCGTGTTCAACGCTCTTTGGGGGGCAAAAACCCGTTCAGATTTTTTGAACATGTTGTCCTATTGGACTTGAGAACCAGTCGACTAATGATATGTCATGATGCATGATTCCTAGCCTTGCTATTAAGGAATGGAGTTAGCTAGACCAGGTTTTATTATCCTCCCAAGAGGACGACTCGGGAGCGGGAACGTCTCGGGCCAAATAGATTCCAAGTCATTCTCCCTAAAAAAAATTTTATGTGAGGGATGAGGTGGTCGTAACAACCGTGTTTTCAACGCACGATTTAGAAAGTTGACAGGAGTGGCGAAAAGTATGCGTAATATGCACAAGTTTTGAAAAAAATGCACAAGTTTTGAAAGAAATTCACAAGTTTAAAGAAATGCCCATGTTTCTAGAAATGTTTAAGTATTGTAAATATGCACATATTGAAATTTTTTACAAAATAAGTTTTTAAAAAGGATGGGTAAAAAAAGAAAAACAAACTAGTTAGTTTTGAAAATTAGGATAATATAAACTAGACAATACATTAAAAATGCAAATAGAATCATGAAGTGAAATTGCTTTAAAGAAAAAGATTTAGCAAATTTAAAGAAGATTTGAAAACCGTTGAAGTGTGGGATACGTCTTAAGAACCTTCCAAGAGTGGGTTTACTAGACAAGGACATGGTTCCCCCAGGCGGACAACCAAGGGGTGGGACCGTTTAGAATTGTTGATTGTACCACGAACCAACTAGATTCCAAACCGTTCTCCCTAAAGAGTTTTCTGAGAGTGAAACGGCCGTGAGATCCACGTAACCGTTTATGGTGTGTGCAAGTATAAACTTCTAGGAGTGCAGGAAGTGTGAGTGACATAAACAATAATAAAGAAAATATAACCAAGCAATTGAATAATAGAGCACCAAAATTTGAAAATTTAAAAATGACCTTAATCTTGCAAAAAAGGAAAGGAAGAAAAGTTAGCTTTGAAATAAATGGTAAGAAAATAAAGCAAGTAAAGAATCTCAATTTAAATTCCGTTATGATTAGAACCTTGATGTCCCCAGCGGAGTTGCCATTCTGTCGCATCCTATTTTTCCTCGAACCGGTTAAAGTTCGAAATAGGGCTCGACTTATTTGAACTCACAGGTGAAGAGTTGGAGTCGCCACCTAACATATTTTTTAACTAGGTGTATTAGGGCACCTGCTTTATTTCTAGCTAATTTTATAATTAACTCCGAAACTTAGTCTACGAACCAGAAATTTTAGGTAAGGGTTCAAGTTAACCCGAGAGGAAGGGTTAGGCACCTCTCAGGCTCCACCAAATGTGGTTACCGACTGGACTAAATAATTAGGATTCTAAAGCAAATGATTAAACTAACTAAGCAATAAAATATTTGAATATTAAATTATAGCATACAAATTTAAAGACAAGTAATAGCATAAAAAATTAAGTATTCAATTCTTCTCTTTTAGCAAGCTTCGTCCAAGAGTGTCTTGCAAAATAAACCAACAAAGTTAGTAAGGATTGCAAACAAAAATTTTAAAACGAATTTAGGTGAAGTCAATGAGTTTGAATATTTTTATCCTTTTTCGAAAGGATTGTCTTTTTGTAATTTCACCATAATGTACCTCGCAAAATATGAGATATACTAGTACGACAATTAATGAAGTGAAATAATAATAAATAAATAAAAATACGAACAATAATAAATACCAATAATAATAATAATAATGAGAATAATGAAAATAATAATAATAATAATAATAATAATAAAAGAATTTTCTTCTAATTGTTCTCTTCCAAAATAGACCGTCGTATCTCATCCAATTTTACCTCGCAAAAAATATAAAGAAAATAAGTTAGTGTTGTAATTAATAATTATAATATCAATAATAACAACAATAATAATAATAATAGTAATCATAACAAAAATTAAATAAAGGGGAAAATAAATTTTATAAAAGTGTAGGATCAGGTTTGTATGAATCGGGTAGAGGTTAGGGACGTCGGTACGGCTGCAAACACGGGGGCCCTCCAGTTGCCATGCCAAGCACCGATTTCACCACTCCATCACCGGCTCGTTTTGCAATAAAGCTCATACATGTCTTCATCGCCTATTTGTTTTTAGGGACGCAGAGTGTATAATGGGACTGATTTTAGGCCTCCAAATATCATTGGCCTTTATGGTATAGTATCCTGTTCAAATCAGTGCTTAGGCCTCAAATAATTGTATATTTTCGTAGGCCATTAGCATAACATAGCAACTAGTTACACAATATATGTTCAAAAGATATACGGGTCAAGCTGCACAATAAGTAAATGGGTCAATTGGATATCCGAGTAATTCAACAAGAAAAATATTTCAACCATGCAATAACTCCAAGAAATGTCAGAAACACCACAATTCGAGATAAAGAACCAAAATGGACAAAAGCATATACACAGCATAGCAACAGCAATTAAAGATGTAGCACCGACGTCAGTGAGTCAAACAACAGAGCCAACAAAATCATAGAAACTAACAGATCCATTTTCAAATAGAGAGCCTAAGCAAAACAGTGATAAGGATCATATATATCGAGACCTAACAACGGAAGTGGCGATAAACGGAACAATAACAAGCTGAGGAAAAGACAGAGCGACTGCTACCATGTTCTCCGGTGAGGAAACACCGGCAGCATCGCTGCTACTCCGATCCCATTTCCACCATAGTTAAATTCACTAATGGAGTTTTCCGGTGGTTGTCCCGCCTGTTCGCCGTCGATAAGGAATATGTAAAGCCACTGCTCTGTTTCTCCGGATCCCTCCCATCCCGATCTGTGTTCGTGTGTGTTTTGCTTGTAATGGATATGTGGGTCTGTATGTTGGGTGTAATGGTGAGGAAGTTCGTTCCCCACCCCCTGTTTTGTCACTGGTTTTTGAAGAAGATGGGTGTGAGAGTTATGTGTATGCACTGTGATGGTGTGTCTCTGTTAAATAGGGTGCGAGAGAGAGTGAAGGAGAAGAGGGAGTGTCCGGTGAAGCTTCTCTGTTGGTTCTCTGTTGGTTTTGTGTATGTATGTGTGTCGTGGAGTTTTTTGTACCGATGGTTCTAGGAAGAGGACGAAGGGGTCGTTCTGATTTTGTTCGTGTGTGTGTGTGTGTGGGGAGTGAAGATGAATGTACTGTGTACTGTGTCTGTTCTTGAACTGCAAGTAGCGTGGTGGGTCTGTATCTTTTGGGATATATTAGTGGTATGTATATTGTGGAGGATAATTGAGGAAGGAAGTGGAGGGTGTGCGGGTGAAGAAGAAGACAAATGCTTGGGGTGTGGGGTGGTCTGCCTATGTACTGATGTTGATAATGCATGTGGATATCTATATATATATATATATATTAAAAGGAATGTAGTAGCCAATAAATATTAGC
This sequence comes from Petunia x hybrida, assembly GCA_037355625.1. Classification (NCBI taxonomy): domain Eukaryota; kingdom Viridiplantae; phylum Streptophyta; class Magnoliopsida; order Solanales; family Solanaceae; genus Petunia; species Petunia x hybrida. The sequence continues at coordinate 77,905 of JBBBVM010001166.1, forward strand.
CAAGTGGCAAAGTAGTAGGAAGCCATTTGACAATTTTAGGACAAAATTTAGTTGTTAGTTATTATTAGTTATAAATTTGAAATGCTGTAGTTATTAAATTAGGATAGTTGTTAGGATAATTAGTTGTTAGTTTTTCAAATTTCAAATATTTGTTAGTTTTTATTTGAAATAAAAAGTGACAAAAAAAAAATAGAGAAGAAAAAGTCTTTTCTGGAGATCCGTTTTTGTATGGTTGAATAATGAAGTTTAAAGTACTAATAACGAAAGCCAAAGAAAACAATGTATATAAATAATTTAAAGCCAAGATTTAAAATATACATGTACTATTTCAATAATAACTATAATTAACTCATTCCTTTTATAATTCTGAGTTGGCATGAAATATAATACTACAATCTTTCAAAGTTTGAAGATACATTTCTACACTTAAAAATATTTTAAAAGAGAAACTGAAAATTGTGATTTAAGACCTAATTTCTAACATAAATCCCGTCCCTTTTTGTTCTCCAGATAAATCATGTTCGTTTTAATTTGTTGCACGATGAATCCATGATGGAATCTTCCTAAAAAGTTGCTGAAGTGAGGAAAAAAATATTAAAATGCAAACTTTATCCTCAAATAATTTTCACAAAACAAATAGGTTTTTCTCAAATCATGTATCTATTTTTGAAGTTAACTTATCCATAAGAAGTTACAACTTCCATGATAGTAGTAACTCCTCCTAAATATTCTACCAAATCGTAAAACTATCTCCTCCTAAAAATTATCCCATCTCCTCCTAAAATTCTCCTACGTGGATTGAAAGTACATAATTCTCTATATGAGATGAAAGTAATGCAACCGAAAAACATGGAAGCATGGCAAAAGTTTTAGCAGGAAAAAGGTATATATGCTACTTTAGTTTTTAGCCTTGCAATATGTTTTTCATATTTTATTGGCTGTTTGTGATTAATATATATCTTTTGCTGAATTCATGACAAAAATTTTAGCAGGAAGAAGGTATATATCTACCTTAGTTTCTGCTATTGCAGTGTGTTTTTCATATTTTAACTTAATTTGTGATTAATATATATCCTTAGCATTACTATAGTTGCAGGACTTTTCAAATTCAAAGATAACATTTTTAATAAGCCAAACTGGGTAACAACCTATGGAGACAATATTTTTTTCATACACTATTAATTTCGTATATTTGTGTCAGTGAACGAGTATGTGGTAGACTATATTAAAAATTTCTTTTATTGCTTACAGGAAAAAAATGGCGAACAAGACAGTGAGATTAGCATTGAGAAGTTTATTGTTGAATATGTTTGTGATGAATCAAGGAAACAATTAGTAAGTCCTTATTGTTCAAGTTATTTGTCTTGCATAGCGCTAGAAGAGCAAATCTTTCCGAGGTTAACACTATTATTGCATTTTTGTACGGTTATAATTTGGAGAATTTCAAATCATGTATCGGAACAAGAAATCAAAGTCATATAGACTGCTCCTAATAGATAAAGCTAACAAATGAATAGTTAAATAAATTATGAATGTGAAGAGAAAATAAATGTGAATATTTTGTTAAATGATGGTTTATGGACAAATTAAAGGTGGCCTTTGGGGATGAATAAATTCTCATAGAGAGACACAAGCAAGATGATATGTCTTCTATATATATTCTAAGATTTCGTCATAAGTCCGCTTGGCTAACTAAAGTTTTAGAAACAGAAAAATTAAAGATCTATTCGATGAAATTTCCAAAGAAAGAGTGGGTTGTAATATGAACTCACGTAGATTGTATTTATAGTTTGCTTAGATGAATTCTGTCGCCATACTTTTTTGATAGAGGACATGGTACAAAAACGAAGCACTATATTTATAAGTTTTTTTTGGTTCATAAGCAATATATGTTTTACTCTATGATTACAGATAAAATATTTCGTTCGAATAATGAAATACTTTTTAAATTACTGTTGTTATTTATTGTTACTGTTGTATTTATAGTTTGCTTTGATGGAACTACACTGGCATATCATCTTGATAGACGACATAGTACATCAGTGAAGAGGTAACATCAAATGAGGTTATTTTTGTTTTATTAACAACTCTATATGATGCTTTTCTCTACGGAATTTATGTCATTTATCATCTTAAAAATTACTACCAAGTACAAATTTTGTACAATTGAATTACTAAGAGATTTTATCTTATAGATTTCAATGTCTATGCAAACAACAAAAGGGCATTTGGATCCACAAAGTATCAGGTATTTATACAGGGTCCGGAGAAAATTCGTATTCAAGGGATGTTATGTATCCATCTTACCTTGATTCATACGATAAGTGAATTTTTATATTAGCATATCAACAAATTTACTTATATGTTTGATAAATTGGATTTTGAATGAGGTTGATGATGTCAAATTTTTACTCATTGTCTTCTAAAGAAGAATAGCAACTCTTGGGCATCTGCAAAATTAGCAAGCAAGTTGTTTTACGGGGATGAATATCAAAGATACCAAGCTTAATCCAAGTAACATTCCAACGAGTATATTCTCCATAACTCTTAACATTTAAAGCAAAAAATATAGTGACAGTAAGTATAGTTATTAACCCGCATTGCTTTAGGATTGGGAGTGTTGTTGTGTTGTAGGCATTACTTTGAGACATATGAATATGTTTTTGGGTAGATTGCATCCAATCAGGGTAGACATTCTTTTGTACACTTTTCAGTAATATGTGAAGGAGAGTTAAAATGATCTTTTGTATTGTTCTGCTGCAATAGAAAATCCTGGATCCTTTGCATTGATGAGAATACTAAAACAACATATATAGTCCAGGTATAAAATAAATTTTATAGCTATGTGCACGTGAAATTAAAAAGATAACAGTTGAAGTTAATTTATAAACTATTACTTATTTAAATCAGGTGTTATTTTAATGAGTTCTATGCGTCTTGGTAAGTTGAGTTCTAAGTAAAAATAATATTTTTTCCCCATCAATTTCATACATATTTATGTGAAATGAATAATGAAATACTTTTTAAATTACTGTTGTTATTCATTGTTAATGTTGTATTTATAATTTGCTTTGATGGAACTACACTGGCATATCATCTTGATAGACGACATAGTACATCAGTGAAGAGGTAACATCAAATGAGGTTATTTTTGTTTTATTAGCAACTCTATATGATGCTTTTCTCTACGGAATTTATGTCATTTATCATCTTAAAAATTACTACCAAATGCAAATTTTGTACAATTGAATTACTAAGAGATTTTATCTTATAGATTTCAATATCTATGCAAACAACAAAAGGGCATTTGGATCCACAAAGTATCAGGTATTTATACAGGGTCCGGAGAAAATTCGTACTCAAGCGATGTTATGTATCCATCTCACCTTGATTCATACGATAAGTGAATTTTTATATTAGCATATCAACAAATTTACTTATATGTTTGATAAATTGGATTTTGAATGAGGTTGATGATGTCAAATTTTTACTCATTGTCTTCTAAGGAAGAATAGCAACTCTTGGGCATCTGCAAAATTAGCAAGCAAGTTGTTTTACGGGGATGAATATCAAAGATACCAAGCTTAATCCAGGTAACATTCCAACGAGTATATTCTCCATAACTCTTAATATTTAAAGCAAAAAATATAGTGACAGTAAGTATAGTTATTAACCCGCATTGCTTTAGGATTGGGAGTGTTGTTGTGTCGTAGGCATTACTTTGAAACATATGAATATGTTTTTGGGTAGATTGCATCCAATCAGGGTAGTCATTCTTTTGTACACTTTTCAGTAATGTGTGAAGGAGAGTTAAAATGATCTTTTGTATTGTTCTGCTGCAATAGAAAATCCTGGATCCTTTGCATTGATGAGAATACTAAAACAACATATATAGTCCAGGTATAAAACAGATTTTATAGCTATGTGCACGTGAAATTAAAAAGATAGCAGTTGAAGTTGATTTATAAACTATTACTTATTTAAATCAGGTGTTATTTTAATGAGTTTTATTCGTCTTGGTAAGTTGAGTTCTAAGTAAAAATAATATTTTTTTCCCCATCAATTTCATACATATTTATGTGAAATGAATAATGAAATACTTTTTAAATTACTGTTGTTATTTATTGTTAATGTTGTATTTATAATTTGCTTTGATGGAACTACACTGGCATATCATCTTGATAGACGACATAGTACATCAGTGAAGAGGTAACATCAAATGAGGTTATTTTTGTTTTATTAGCAACTCTATATGATGCTTTTCTCTACGGAATTTATGTCATTTATCATCTTAAAAATTACTACCAAATGCAAATTTTGTACAATTGAATTACTAAGAGATTTTATCTTATAGATTTCAATGTCTATGCAAACAACAAAAGGGCATTTGGATCCACAAAGGATCAGGTATTTATACAGGGTCTGGAGAAAATTCGTACTCAAGGGATGTTATGTATCCATCTTACCTTGATTCATACGATAAGTGAATTTTTATATTAGCATATCAACAAATTTACTTATATGTTTGATAAATTGGATTTTGAATGAGGTTGATGATGTCAAATTTTTACTCATTGTCTTCTAAGGAAGAATAGCAACTCTTGAGCATCTGCAAAATTAGCAAGCAAGTTGTTTTACGGGGATGAATATCAAAGATACCAAGCTTAATCCAAGTAACATTCCAACGAGTATATTCTCCATAACTCTTAACATTTAAAGCAAAAAATATAGTGACAGTAAGTATAGTTATTAACCCGCATTGCTTTAGGATTGGGAGTGTTGTTGTGTTGTAGGCATTACTTTGAGACATATGAATATGTTTTTGGGTAGATTGCATCCAATCAGGGTAGTCATTCTTTTGTACACTTTTCAGTAATGTGTGAAGGAGAGTTAAAATGATTTTTTGTAATGTTCTGCTGCAATAGAAAATCCTGGATCCTTTGCATTGATGAGAATACTAAAACAACATATATAGTCCAGGTATAAAACAAATTTTATAGCTATGTGCACGTGAAATTAAAAAGATAGCAGTTGAAGTTGATTTATAAACTATTACTTATTTAAATCAGGTGTTATTTTAATGAGTTCTATGCATCTTGGTAAGTTGAGTTCTAAGTAAAAATAATATTTTTTCCCCATCAATTTCATACATATTTATGTGAAATGAATAACAACATTAATTCCTATTCTTTTAATGTTTCAGAGTATTGATATAGTTGGGTGATTTGCATTACCATATTAAATTTTTTTGCTCAATTTGTATTCCAGATTAGAAAGTTGAGATTTGATCTTTTACTAAAAAAAGATCATAACAAGGAGATTTTCAGATGGGCATGGGCATGGGCATGCTGTTTGGACTTTGGAGTCAATCAATTATTTTAAGCAACTCCTGCATTGGCGTTAAATAAAAATGTCCAGAAAAATTAGAGTAACTTATAACAACGTATGTTCAGTTTGGGATTATTCAATTATCTTGGTGTTGTAGTGCCTTTATGCCGACAATGTAAAATGAGGAAAATTACATTTAATTATAGTGCTTCGTTGCGCTTTCAACAAAACACATACAATATTATTATTTCTAGCAATTGACATAGGAATCGGCAAAATTGTGATTTTGACCCATATGTTATTGTTTTCTTAGTATTTGTTTTATTCATCGTATCAAATAATTAAATAAAATATATAGTATTAATTCAATTGTCATAGAAAGCTAATTTTAAATTTAAGAAGGATTCAAGTTTTGCCAAGATGTTTCAACAGAAGCAAGATGTACTAGCATATTATTTTCTAATTATCTCCTCAAGAATAGATGTTTTGCCTTTCGAGTAAATATTATTTTTGTACTTTTATAGGAAAAACTAATAGAAATATATATGTATAAACTAGATTTAAAGGCCACAAATTAAGTGGAAATTTCGAACATTTCGTTCACTTCAAAGGTCGAACATGAATTCTTAACTATCTTTCTTCATTGATTGCAACTCCTTATATATTTTTTTAATTTACGTAAAATATTTGCTCTCTCATGACATATTTTTGTATACATGAAGGCAACAAGAATAAATTTCATATAAGAAAAATTATACCAATTAAACACTATACAGGTAGGCAAATAATTGAGTTTTAAGACTCAATAATGATAATTTTGCATATTTCTTACTTTGATATAGAATATTTGCATAATTTAGTTTATTCTGATTTTGACCGCGCATCGCGCGGGTACTATACTAATATGATTAAAAAAAAAAGTTGAGTGATGGGAATAATTTTGGGGATTTTGAGGAGAAGATTAGGAAAGGATTATGGAAAGATTAGAGAGAGATTTTGGGGGATTAGGAGTGATTTATGGAGAGAGGTTGGAGGAAGTGTATTTAGACTACATAATATCCAGATTCAACCTGAAAGGATTTTAAAATATGGAGGAATTAAAAAAAAAAGAATTTGGACTTCTGTTTGACTAGGTTCAAAATATGAGTAGGAATTCGAATATGAATTTGAAAAACTACGTCAGGATTATAAAATAAAATGGGTAGGAGACTGACAAAATTGGACTAATAATTAAATTAATAGGTGCAAAATAAATAAAGATATAAATACGTATATGTACTGTATAGAATAAAACAAATGAGAAACAAAACACACACACAAAAGCAAATTGGGATACAAATTAAATTAATTAAATATAAATAACTACAAATATTTATTAAATACATTAAATTGCACAAAAAGCCATAATTATTTATGAAATGCTAAAATTGCACAAACAACCATATTTTGACAAATAGCTTGAATGATGTAAAATTACGTAATATAGCCACATTTAAGTATGTAATGTATAAGTAGAGGATAACACAAGTAAATGCATGCATTCTAATGCAAATTATACACAAATAGTCAAATTTCACCCTTAAGTTAAATTATAGCCAATTTTGGAAAAGGAGGGACAAAATTGGGTGTCAACACCAAGCCGCTCATCTTTAAGCTCCACATGGCGGGCAACATCAGTAAAGATTTTAATGCTGTCATTGTGGGTCAAGTTGACCTTCAGATGTTCCCAATTGTTGGAAAGAGACCAGATCACTGCCAGAACCTGTTGCTCATTAAAGAGAACATGATCAACACTTTTGAGTTGAGCTATCATGTTAGAAATCACCCTAAGGTGTTGTTTAACATTGTGATCATGACGCTTCTTATAAGTGTCAAATTTGATAGTCAACTGTCTCAGGCGGGTTACTGTAGTATCACCATATGTCTCTCTTAGGTGTGCCCATATAGCATGAGCAGTAGGTTATTCCTCACATTCATGAATGAGATCATCAAAAATAGAACTCACAATAATTCCACGTGCAATGGAATCTTTCCTTTTCCACGCATTGTAAACTTCGAGATCTCTTCTGTGTTGGGCAGTGTTACCCTCTTCTGGGTGAACCAAAACATGGTTAGTACCTTTCAGAGCATCTTTCTCTCCCAGTACATACCATATTTTACGACTCAAGATGTCGTAATCCTCGCCGTTTAGTTTCTCACCCTTGTTTAAGTCAGCAATGATGCTTTTGATGCCATTGTCTGTTAACCAAGACAATTATACAAGTGTATTACTCATCATTTCTTTTGCATGTGATATACACACTTAGGCAAATTAATTAAATAAAATTAATTTTACACTTAGTATAGAATCGAAAGGTTACTACGTTTCCAATCATCATCTATAACTAAATGTTCAACTAATATTTAAAAATTATTTCTCATAGTGTATATTATGTCAAGATTTTCAATTTCATGTCATTCTTATTTTAAGTACCACACATAAAAATAAATAAATAAATAAATAACATGAAAAAATAACGTAATTTTATTAATAAAAATAAATCATATTGTATTATATTATAAAAGCATGAATCTTCTAAAGCAAAAAGTGAGCGACCATTTTTCCCCCGTAGTAAATTTTCTTTTAAGTACTCTTTCGTACAAGGAAATAAATACACACTTAAATTTCTATTTTTACTTTTATAAAAAATAAAAATATAAAAAACCAAAAATAACTATGGAGAAGTGTAAGAGTTGGCATTAATTAATTGAATGTGGACTAAATTCATTTCATTAAAAATAATTACCTTTTTGAATACGATGATTTAAATACATGCATTAAGAACAACTACAAGCTTTGTGATGCTTGGAGTTGGAAAGAAAATTCAATGCACAAGTATAAAGGAGATAGGTGCAATAGGGTCAACTCAAAAGTTTGCTGATGATTTGAGTTCCAAGCCTGACATTTCGAATTCATAGATCAAATTTTAAGTTTATAAAATTCTCATTAATCAATTCAAGCCCATTCTAAGAGACGTCTACTTGCTTTCAGCCCCTAAAGTCTTTCGTGACAATTTCTATTCTGATCATATAGAGATGGAACATATAGATGGTGAAGCAGGCCGCGGAATTTGTGACGGTGATATTATCTAGCATTATAAGCTTATGCATGTTTCGAAAGCGTAAGTTATTTAGGCTTTTACCCAATAGTAATGTTTTGTCCGGATGATCAATGCATTCAATTTTGTAGAACATCTTGCAAGATAATGTAAAATGCTATCCCACAAAAAGGGGATTTGCATTTTGAGCGGCAATAAATAACTATTTCATGATCTAATTAGTCCCAAATCCCATGCTCCGAACCTGTTCTTTAAGTTTTCTTATTCTATTTTTGGATGTTCTTGATTTTTCTCTTCGATGTGGGTGTCTGAAAAGTGAAAATAGATATTATTTTAGCAATTTTCACATTGGAAATATCTCCGCAATTAGTTTAGCTTATTAGTACATAACAAAATTATTAAGTAGAAGTTTAATTCATGAAGTTAAGAAACTACAAAATGAAATTTATAGTGCAAGTTGGTTTTGGTATTCTCATTTTCCCTTGAAGAAAACATTCTTGAAAAGTTAAGCTGAGTTTAAATATGCCTTAAGAAAAATTTATTATGTTCTACATACGTGGTACGAATATTATAGTTCAAAAGATTAACAACCAATATCGACTCAAACTATGTTCAAAATTTAACATGGGTAAAAGAAATAAATTGTTTGTCAGGCTGGTAAAATAAATTATAACTTTTCTTTTATATAAATATATTGTTGTTAAAGAAGCATGATGACCAACAATGAGAAACTGATAGAAACAATATTTTTTATAAAGTTGATAGAAAAAACTTTATATCCATTTAATTTAAAAATCATTTTTTTCATAGACTTTCAACATGTATGGCTATTTTTTCCCTGGTTGGCCGGTTATGAAAGACTCTTCTTGATAGAACTTAAACCCGAATTACATTAAAAATCTTTTTGACATTTTCTATTTGTATATATTTGTCGTTTAAGTAATGGAAGGTAACATCTGAACAAGAATAGATAGCATTCTGCTAGGGAGAGAGAGAGCTAGCCTGTTCCAATACTTGAGTATTATTATTTCTCTCCTCAAAGAAGTGCATCTTTCACACATAGATTGATGTATATTGTGAGAAATGCGAGTACAAATTAAAATTAGTGCTATTATGTCTAAACTTTAAAGTAAATAAATTCATACTAACTCATACACGGAATACACCTGAGGAATATTGTGGGACATGATTTCTTACTTCATTGACTTAAGTACATACGATTAATATTCATCAATTTAAATTGATTTCTTACTCCATTGACTTAAGTACATACAATTAATATTCATCAATTTAATGAACTTATATTTTTTTTCTTTGATTTTATTTTATACACAAACATATCTTTTATAAATATTATGTAATTCTAAAAACTATGTACTCAATTAAAGGGCACACGCGTAACACGCGTGCCTAAAAACTAGTTACTTTAAAACAAACTATGCTACATAGTCGTTCCACATATTTTCTAGAGCATTAACATAAACACCAGAGCGCACACTTGGCCATATCTGATGGTAAATATCAGTTAATACTTCACACCAAAACTCACGAAGTGATTCAGCCAACATGCTTAAAGCTACGTATTCCCGAATACAATAATCATATTCATACTGTTCATGAAGTTTAAACTCGAAAAAAGCAATATGATCTAATATAGTAGCATTAGGTGTCATTTTCAACTCATTAAACTCCTTGAATTTCTTTTCTCCCTCCCTACGCCAAGCCCTCCCATCCCTAAGGATATGCTGCACCATCCTCGGGATTCTTGTTATGACTTCAGGATATGAGTATGAATCATTATAAAATTTGGTTTTTCTCTTACGCACTCTTCTACGTAGTTTCTTTACTCGATTTTCAACACCACTCCCATTCGAAGTAAATCGAACTTGTTCCCGTCCAACCATGTCTGAAATAGGAATAAAAAAATAAAAAATGGCTATATCACAACTTGTAGAAGAAAGATTAATAGAGGATGAAAGCGTGTGGGTCCCAATCAGTTCATACGTATACAGTTCAAGATCGATGAAGAACTGTGTCAACAATTTTGACCGAAAATTACATCGAAAAATTACCCATAGTACTTATGAGAATTGCCACCCTATCTTAGGTTGGTTACGAGAAGAAATACTTTCACCCAACTTCAGCAAATAATCAGAGGCCTTTTCTTAAAACTGGCGATCCACCACCACAGCTTAATCACTCGCTATTAATGTTTTCAAAATTGTCGAACTTAACAGAATGTTCAAGAAGTTCAATTTCAAAGAAGAGTCCAAGACTAACATTGTCAAATCAATGTTATTCAATTTTCAAAGAAAAAGTACAAGACTAACAAAACCTTATTTTCCTTATATCATTGTCTCGCCAAAAACATCACAGGAGAACTTTGCAACTTGTTAAATAATTGAAGCCAGATTGAGTCTAGAAAATAAATAACCTACCAATGAAGGCAATTAAAGGTGCAAGAACAACGAGTTGTGTACCTTGTTAATCGCAGCGGAATCGACGAACTCACCACCGTCCAAATTGCCCAAGTCCCACTTCGAATCTTTAGGAAACGAAGCACTAACCCACAATTTAAGAGTCTTCTTTGTGTGTGTTTTTGCTAGAAAGAAAATTGGGAAGAGAAAGAAAAGAAAATTTTTCTCGGTTCACTTTTTCATCTGAAGAATACACTAAACTTTTATAGGAAAGAAAATGGAGCAGTTTTTCCAGAAACTTCCCACTCCTCATTAACATGGAGTAACTTTCCATGTTTTCCTTTCACTCTTCTAATATAGCGTGAACTTCCGTTTAGTAGAACTATCAAATATAAAACTCTTCATTTATTTATTAAGTTGGATCAGTCTACATGGGCGACCCAATGACCCAAATCCAAAAAAAAAAAAAACCAACAGAACCCCCTTCCTCCATAGCCCTCTTTGCCTTTTCTCCCAACTCTTTTGCTCTTTTTCTTCTCATTTCAGCTTCCTCTTCTTCGCCCATGACTCTTTCAATAACCATCTTAATATCATCTTTGCTCACTTGTGCTCCAATGTTTTCTTCCTCTCCAAACATAACAGGATTCTGTATGATAGCCTTTGCACCTGTCTTTAGTACATTCACTATTAGCCTTTCATTAAAGAATTGTCTAGCAAACATTGGCCAAGTGATCATTGGCACGCCTACAGAGATTCCTTCGATGCTGGAATTCCATCCACTATGTGTCAAGAATCCTCCGGTTGAAGTATGAGAAAATATTAGTACTTTTGGTGCCAACCATGGCTTAAAAATCCTTGTCCTTTAACTCTTTCCTCAAAATTTTCTTCTACTAACCAATTTTTAAATTTTTTCGACATGTGCCTTAAAACCCAAATAAAGGGTCTTTTCGACGATTCTAAACCATGTTCCAACTCTATCATTTGTGGCGTTGGAAGGCGCGATAGGCTCCCAAGACATACAAAGAATACAGAATTTGGTTCCCAAGAATCTAGCCATTTTTGACATTGGTGTTCATCAATTGAAGTCTTGTTTCCTCTTTCAGCCTTGTCCCGTTTCTCTTTGTTGCACAGACAAACAGGACCAATAGTCCAAACTTTCTTGGCTTTAGCCTTTTCCAATCCCTTGAAATATTCTGGTTCTAACTCCTGAAAGCTATTAGCCACTATCCCATAAGCTTCTTTTTCTGCTTTCTTCATTTGATCAGCTAATTCATTCCAATCAGGACTTCTAGGCTTAACAGTATTTGCAAGCTGAGCTTTGTTTAATTCAATCTTTTCATGTAATCCCGGAACTTGAAAATACTCTGTATCAGACTTCAACTTTTCCAACCCCTTCCAATCTCTCAAATTGTGTAAGCACAATAAAGAAAAATAGCACATGATGTTGAACTTTGGTGCAACATTTGTTGTCCACAAAAAACACATGTCAGATATTATGCAACTTGGTGAAGGTTTCAATTCTTGAAGCATTTCTTCCACTTGGGGTTGAAGCCTACTGGTAGCATCAAACAATTTGATCCCATAATCCATTGATGGAATCATGTCAAAAGTTTCACACGACTCAGGTAGTCCATCCTCTAAGCTTGGAATCAATCCCAATGATGGGGTTCATGTTCCGACCAACGTTGAAGCGGTCGATGAGTCTACCAACCACGAGCAGGATCTAACTCATGACGACATTCCTACTGGTTTACAGTTGAACGCGCCCCAAAGGAGGCGATCGGGTAAGGAGCCTGCCACCGAAACCGAGTCAGGAGATGCAAATGCTGCCCTAATGGCGTATTTGAGAAGGCATGATGCTCAGTTTGAAATGATACGGGAACAATTGAAGGTCCTATCTAACTCTATCGAAAATAGAGCACCCACCTCCCCGATTACACCCCCCAGCAAGCATTCCGACTTCGGTTCCTCAGGGCGCCGTAACAGGGGGACTTGCAGCGGGGGTCGGATCTGGAGGATCGGGTGCGGCCGCCGAAGCTGTGGGAGCTCTGGCCTCGGTCACGACAGAAGTAAGAATGATGGCTACGATGCAGACCTTGTTGAATTACACAGTAGATAAGAAGTTCAGTGAGATAAAGTCATTTATGGAGAAGCTGCCAGGTGTTCCGAAGTTAACGGATGAAGTCGCTAAAAAATCGATTTCAAAGCGTCCGTTCCCAGCAAGTGCAGCCCCACTGCCTATACCTAAAACTTTCAAATTACCAGAAAGTTTGAGATACGATGGAACCACAGATCCAAGGGATCACATTGATATATTTTTGGTCGCAGTTCAGGCAAACGACTTAACGTCGGAGGAGATCAATTCGGTCAGCCTTAAGAAGTTTTGTGAAACGTTGAAGGGAGCGGCATTGAAATGGTATCTACAGTTGCCCGAAAACGAAATATTGAGTTTCGATGACATGTCAGCGAAGTTCATTCGATCACATACAGGAGCGAAAAAGATAGCACCAAGGGTGGAAGACATCTTGAACGTTAGGCAGCGGCCCGGGGAAACTATCAAACAATTTGTGAAACGGTTCAATGATGAGAAGATTCATATCCCGAATCTCGAAGAAAGGTGGGCTTGTTTGACCTTTGCAAATAACTTGCGCACCGATTCGATAGAGGCATGGAAGTTGAAGGATCGTCTCAGGGAAATCGATGCATGGACTTTCGATGCATTGTATCGTGAGTGCGAGCCAAGGATTAGGGCTGAAGAGGAGGAATTGCAGCTAGCTCGAAATAATTATCATTATGATCGGCCAACAAGGAGAGTTGAGAACGACTGGCGAAACTACAGGGACCAACGATGGGAGCCCTACAGTTTCCCTCGAATGGGGAGCAACAACCACGAAGCTGGTAGCTCGAAAAATCAGTCGAAGAAGGGACAGTCGAACACATTCTCGGCTCCGAAAGATCGACCACTGCCTCCAAAAGTGACGGAGTACAATTTCTGCATATCGACACCAAACTTAGTGAATCACTTGAAGGGGATGGGTGATAAGGTGGTAAAGTTCCCAGGTCGCATAAAATCAAATCCAAACACAAGGGATGAGAATTTATGGTGCGCATTTCATCATGACTTCGGCCATACAACGGAAGAGTGCAAGGCATTGAGATACGAAATGGCCAGCCTGCTGGAAAAGGGTCACTTGGTCGAATTTTTGACTGAGAGAGGACGAAACAATTTTAATAAGAAGAAAGACGATGAGCCGCCAAAACCTCCTGCTCCCAGGAAAACGGTAAATGTCATTACCGGAGGAGATGGTGTCTATGGGGTAAAATACACTACAAAGAAATATGCAAAAGTCTCATTCACACGAGACAAGCGAACACGAGATGACATGACCGATGAGATCGTGTTCGGGGACTCTGACTTCGATGGAAGGATTCATCCCCATCACGATGCACTTATTGTCACGATGAGGATCGACGTTGCCGACGTGAAAAGGGTATTAATCGATGCTGGCAATTCGGTTAATATCATACATACAAGGGTGGTTGAACAATTGCAGTTGAGTGATAAGATTGTGCCTCGCTCAACGGTATTGTCGGGTTTCAACAACTCGAGCGAAGTGACCGTTAGGAAAATTACAATTAAGACCTATGCAGAAGGTGTGAAGAGTGAAACATCATTTCAAGTGATGAAAGGCGAAATGGCATACAACGTGATCTTGGGCCGACCGTGGATCCACGCTATGGGAGCGGTCCCATCGACCCTACATCAAGTTGTGAAATTCCCTACCCCATGGGGAATTCGTAAAATCAGAGGCGAGCAACAGGCTTCACGAGAATGTTACTCAGTAGCAGTCAAGGAAGGCTTTCGATTGTAGCAATCACTGCTAGTGGAACCCGTGGCCGGAAGCTTCACTTCGATTCCGTCGTGCGCCTTAACGCAGCTACCGAAATCCGAAGTCGAAGGCGACTTCGCACAGGTTTCACCATGTAAGCTAGTGGGACCCGTGGCCGGAAGCTTCACTTCGGTTCCGTCGTGCGCCTTAACGCAGCTACCGGAATCTGAAGTCGAAGGCGACTTCGCACAGGTTCCACCATGCGTGAGAGAACCGTATAAGCAAAAAGCTGGAGACTCTACGATAGAAGAATTAGAAGAAGTAATGTTATTCGATGACAAGCCTGATCGAAAAGTTTATGTGGGCGCAGAGCTGGATACCTAAGTAAAAGCAAAAATCATATCCTTTCTCAAGGATAATTCTGATTGTTTTGCTTGGTCCCATGCAGATATGGTGGAAATCGATCCAAAAGTCGCCACACACAAACTAAATGTCGATCCAAAACATCGGCCGGTGAAGCAAAAGAAACGGCCGAATGGAGGATTCCGAAGGAAGGTGATCAACGACGAAGTAGAGAAGCTGCTAACGAATGGGTTCATTAAGGAGGTAAAATATCTAGAAAGGCTTGCAAATACGGTTGTAGTACCAAAGAAAAACGGAAAGTGGAGAGTATGCGTCGATTATACCGACCTCAACAAGGCTTGCCCGAAAGATTCGTTCCCACTGCCTCACATCGATGGACTGATCGATTCAACGGCAGGGCACGAAATGTTGAGCTTCTTGGACACTTATTCAGGTTATAATCAAATTTCGATGGACCCACCGGATCAAGAGAAGACGTCGTTCATCACAGACATGGGGACTTATTGCTATACAGTCATGCCTTTCGGCCTTAAGAATGCTGGCACTACTTATCAGCGTTTGGTCACTACTATGTTCAAAGATTTGATCGGGAAAACTATGGAAGTGTATATCGATGACATGTTGGTCAAATCTCTTGAGAAGGGAAATCACTTGAGTCATTTGGAGGAGACTTTTACGATACTAAGGCGGTTCAACATGAGATTGAACCCGGAGAAATGTGCGTTCGGGGTTGGATCCGGTAAGTTCTTGGGATTCATCATATCGCAAAGAGGAATCGAGGCCAATCCAGACAAAATCAAGGCGATCGAAAGCATCCCCGAGAACCTGACAACGGAAAAAGAAGTTCAACAGCTGACTGGTCGAGTAGCCTATCTCAGCAGGTTCATCTCGAGGTCATCAGAATGATGTCACAAGTTCTTTTCGGTGCTGAGGAAGAGCAAAAGCTTCGAGTGGACACCAGAATGCAAAAAGGCTCTCAGAGAACTGAAGCAATATCTTTCCAATCCACCGCTTCTGTCAAAACCGATCGAAGGAGAAATGCTGCTGACATATTTGGCTGTTTCCGATGTCGCTATAAGTGCTGTCCTCGTTCGCGAGGATGGAGGTAACCAATTTCCTATCTATTATGTTAGTAAAACATTGTTAGATGCAGAAACAAGGTACCCACACCTAGAGAAACTAGCACTTGCACTAGTCACTGCTGCACGAAAACTAAGACCTTATTTCCAATGTCATCCAATATCTGTTATAACTACATTTCCATTGCGAAATATTTTACATCGGCCAGATCTCTCTGGTCGATTAATGAAATGGGCGGTCGAGCTGAGTGAGTACGACATCACTTACCAGCCTCGTACCACCATAAAATCTCAAGTTTTAGCTGATTTTGTAGTAGACTTTAGCGCTAACATCTTACCGGATGCAAAGAAGGAAGAGTTGATGATGAGAGATCCAGACCCCGGAGTCTGGGTAATGTACACCGATGGAGCTTCAAATATAAAAGGAACTGGCCTCGGAATCCTGTTGATAGCACCTACCGGCGAGAAACTCAGGTACGCGATCAAATTACATGCAAAGACTAACAACGAGGCCGAATATGAGGCCCTCGCTGCAGGTTTAAAGATCGCAAAGGACTTGAAATTCGAACGAATAGATATCAAAAGTGATTCTCAATTGGTGGTAAATCAAATCCAAGACGATTTCTGCGTTCGAGATCCGAGGATGCAGCAACTGCTCGAAAAGGTACAAAATTTTATAACTTCTATTCAGGAGTGGAAAATAGCTCAGATACCGAGGGAAGAGAACATCGAAGCAGACGCTTTAGCCAACCTTGGTTCTGCAGCGGCCATCGATGAAAAACTCGACGAAACAGTGGTTCACTTGTTCGAATCCCCACTTTGTCGGAGCATCAAAGAGGTAAACAACGTTAATCATACTTGGGATTGGAGAAACAAATATTTGTCTTATTTGCAGGCAGGCACCCTTCCCAGTGACAAAAAGTCTGCCCGATCACTTAAAACCAAAGCGGCAAGATATTGACTCCTCGAAAATCAACTCTACAGGCGAATGTTTGGTGGCCCTTTGGCAAAATGTGTAGGGCCAGATGGAACAAACTATGTGCTGAAAGAGGTTCACGAAGGCGAGTGCGGCAATCACTCCGGCAGCAAATCATTGGTTCGGAAGATCATAAGAGCTGGATACTATTGGCCAACGATCGCAGGATGCCAAGGAATTCATCCGCAAATGTGACAAGTGTCAACGATTTGGCAACCTCATACACCAACAAGCAGAACCACTTCATTCGGTCACGTCACCGTGGCCATTCATGAAGTGGGGAATGGACTTGGTCGGGCCGCTTCCAATAGCGCCCAGTGGGGTAAAATTTATCTTAATTCTTACGGATTATTTTTCTAAATGGGTGGAAGCTATTGCTTTAGCTAAAATTCGTGAACAGGAAATTATCAAGTTCATTCATCAAAATATCATTTGTCGTTTTGGGATCCCGAAAGAGATCACATGCGACAATGGTAAGCAGTTCGTGGGGAGACGAATCACAGCCTTCTTCGAGAAGTGGGGGATCAAGCGAATTGCATCAACACCTTATCACCCCAGTGCAAATGGACAGGCTGAGTCTTCCAACAAAACAATACTCGAGTACTTGAAGAAAAGGATGGATGATTCAAAGGGCAATTGGCTGAACGAACTCCCCGGAGCACTGTGGGCTCATCGGACAACGGTGAAACATAGTACCAGGGAGACACCGTTCTCACTTGTCTACGGAGCAGAAGCACTGATACCGGTGGAAGTGGGAGAGCCCAGTCTTCGGTTTGCCCACTCCACCGAAGAAGCTAACAAAGAGGCCATGCTGATAGATCTGAACTTGGTCGAAGCAAAAAGGGACATGGCATTTGTTCGAATACAAGCACAGAAGCAAAGGGCAGAAAATTACCTCAACAAAAAAAATCAGGTATCGATCTTTTAATGTAGGTGACTATGTGCTGAAGATCAAAAGACCGAAGAAGGATGAACCCAACGAAGGTAAGTTAGGAGCAAATTGGGAAGGACCCTTCCGGGTCAAAGCAGTGATCGGAAAAGGCTCATACCAACTCGAAACAATGGATTCCAAGCCGGTCGAGTTCAATTGGAATATCACACAGTTGAAGAAGTACTACTTTTGAGGTTCTGCGATATCATCAATCCTCACCCTTTTACTTTTACTTCGCAATTTTCATTCTTTCTCCATCGGAAGAAATTGTTTAATCGATTATTTGATACTAACACTTTTAGATGATAGGCATAGTTGGAATCGAATGATGACAAACATCACCCACGAACACCTGAGCTCAAAATGCTCCGATCGGGGTCGATAAGTCTGACGAACATTCTAACGTGGTCTTCATCTATAACGGTTTTTCTTGGTTTGTGTCTTCCAATGACTCCGGTTCAGGTACCGAAATCGAGGACCAGTGTTCGGCTGCTCAACCTTCACACCCAAACACTGGGGGGGATGGAGTTAGCATGATGGTTATTGACAAATACTGGGGACTGCCCCAAAAACCGGGGACTTTTCGTCGAAAGGTGAAATGGATCGAAGACAACACCGGGGACTAGTTCAAAATTCGACAAAAGTTCCAACGTTCACTCGAACTGGGGACTCGTTCAAAATTCGACAAAAGTTCCAGCGTTCACTCGAACCGGGGACTCGTTCGTACTTCAGATCGAACTAGAAGTTTCAATGCTATCGGAGACACCAAAACATGACGTTTTTTCGAATTCAAGGGTTATCCGCCTACTTGGGTTATGTAAACGATCCGATAGTGATCAAAAACCTGTGCCTTCAAAACGGCCGCATCTTGTAATCGATCGAATCATACGATCCAAAATGTACTAAAGGCCCATTTAGCGGCTCTCTTCAATAAAATGCAACACCTTGGTTATATTTTCAATTTTTCACATTTATTCGATTCACGTGATCGTTTCAAATATTAAGCGGATTTTACAATTCCAAGTTTTTCACCAAGTGTTAGTTTTTCATTCCGAACTCATAAAAATGTTCGAATAGTGCATTACATGAAAATGAGACGTCATTTCTCACTACGCACTAAGACATTGGGCCCCAATCATCTCTTTCGACGACTATCGTTGAACATCAAAATTTTCGAATGAATAAATCATCTTCGGAAAAAATAATACAGCAATGAAAGGAAAATACTTTTATTCATATGAAACATACATGTACATAGCCAGTCACACGACCGCATTACATCAGCTTTCAAAAACGACTAAAATAACTAGTCGAAAACATTCAGTTCATTCATCTCCATCGGATCCTTCATCCGAAGAATCTGGAGAAAGGCCAAGTGCCTCACGAGTCATTCTCACAACCTGAATAGCTTCTTCGAGCTCCTTGGCTACATCGACTTGACGCTCAGACATTTCCCTCAACAAGTCTCGCCTCGATTTCGCTAAAATGAGCTCCCTTCTTCCCTCGAAATCATTCTCCATTGAGTGCCTTTGGGTAGTCAACTCCTTTTGAAGAAGCAAGTTCCTCTCCAACAAAGCGTCGTTTTGAGCAGCCAGATCGTCGTTAACCCCCTTAAGAGTATGAAGTTCCTCGTTCAAACGAACGAATTCTGACTCTTTGGCCTTCAATTCAGCCTCTAGCTCGACACATTTGTCGCCCATGCTGGTTTCAAGCCAACCAAGCTGATCGTTCAAAGCCTGAACTTGAGACTCTAGTTCCGACTCTCGGAGAGGATGAGCGGTGGCCTTCTTAGCCGATTCGGCTTCAAGTTCAGAGTATTTCACTTTCAAAATCTTCAAATTATTGTGCCATCCATCACCGGCGGAGGTAAGAAGGGCAACTCTCTCGTTCAAATGGGCTATCTCGGCTTCAAGCTGCTGAGTCCGGTCAGCTGACTCGATGGCCATGATTGTGTTCTGAAGACAAACAAAATCCCGTAAGAAAGGTAAACAGAAAAGGTTCAAGCAGTAGAAGTCAAGAGAGAGAGTTACCCGAAAGGCACTAAAAGCGATCTGAGAAGACAAGCTCACATCGCTGTAGCAATTCAATCGAGCCTTTTCCATCGGCCCCATCACATCAAAAAAATAATTGGCAAGATGCTTTGGGCATCTGAGCAGATCAACTTCCCCGGGGACGCTAATAGTCAACGATCTGGTGTTAGCTTCCCCCGCAGCTTTGGCCCTTTTGTAAGCTGCAAAGGCAGCAGCTTCCTCGTATCGAGGAAGGCGAACGATGGGCTCTTCATGGTCCGATGCGTAGAAGGACGAACCTGAACTCTCCGTATGCCTCGACTTCGTCGTTGCCGTAGGGCGATCAAGGGGAAGCTTACCCTTTTTTGGATCCATCTCCCTCGGCACATCGTCTGAAGGGGCGCCATCGACGCCCCCAACGCTTAACATCCCATGGGTTGGGACGATGGCAGTATCCTTTCCCCCCAAGCCAGAGGTAACATCGATCAAGTCCTCCGCGATCGGAGGAAGGATTGACCGCCCATCACCCCCAAAGCTGCCCACATGAACCCGATCATATTCCTCGGCCGCTTTGAGCTGCTCGGCCACCTCGAGCATTTTTTCCTTCATTGGCCTTTTCGGCCGCTCCAATGGCTGCTCGGACCCAGATTCCTCACCATCTTCCTTAGAGGGAATCTGAGTAAAATGGCCTTCCTCGACGGCCTTCACCGCCTCAACCGCTGAGACAACTCCCTTAACGATCTGCTCGATCGGCTTAGGATTAGCCGATGAGCCAGCTCCTTGCGGAGTATTCTTAACAAGATACCTTGCCCTAAGGTCTTGGTAAGAGGTTTTCTTCTTCTTTTTCGGAGGAGTTCCACTCACGTTCTCCTCCCGGACCTCCTCAACTTCTTCCTCACCGATCAAATCTTCAATCGGCCCAGCACCAGCACCAGTGATACCTGTTGAAGGTAATCTGTTAAAATAAACAAAGGATGCAGCTTGGCTGAAGGAAAAACTAAGCTTACCATGATTTTTTGCTTTTACTTTCAAAAGAGCCGCGATCGGCTTCCAAGCCCTCTGATTGTTGGTGGTTTCTTTCAAAACTTTCTTCAACCAGTCAACTATGTCGGGAACTAACTCGAACAGAACTTTGCTGGCTGCACACGCAAGAAAGAGTGAGGACATGGAAAAACATAAAGCCAAACGAAATTGAAAACTTACGTGTTCGGTTCCACCCAACGGGAAGACGTTCAGCCCCCGGAGTCACAAGTTGCTCTGTTGGGAAATAACCGAAGCGTTGATCCCACGCCCTGAGATCGTCGTCATTGTCAGAAATTAGGGCTCGGCTACCCCGCTTCTGCACGGTGATAATGCCCGCCTTATAAACTCGGGGGGAATAAAGGTGGAGGATATGCCTAAGTGTTACTTCCACCCCCACTTTCTTGCCAATCCACCGATACATGGCGACCAAACGCCATACCATCGGGGAAATCTGTGCCAAACAAACCTTGTACAGCCGACAAAATTCCTCAATTATTGGGTCGATCGGCAAAGTTAACCCTATCGTAAATGGGTATGTCAGAACGGCGGAATGACCGCCGTAAAAGGTGGTCAGAGTCGATCTCCTCGGAGGGCATACTACATCGACCTCACCCTCTTTCCAACCACAATCCTCCCTGATTCGTGGTATCGATTCCTCGGTGACGGCACAAAAAACAGAGTCTACGGGAATGTTCTTCTTTTTGGCTAGCTGAACATCGTTTTGAGTACTAACCTTGCAATCATCGTCATAGGTAAACTTCTTCGGGAGAATATCAGTATAAAGCTTTTCTGGCCCAAAGTCTTTGGGTTTCCTCTCCCTCTTCTTCCCCTTCTTATCTGCTGAAGGTCCAACAACGGCCTGCGGCGGTGCCGTGGCGGCAACAGCAGTGGAAGGAGTGGTTCCGACATCAGTTATATTTTGAGAAGACATTATAGAACAAGTTCAACAAATTGGAACAGTTAACTAGAACTGGTCAGTACAAGAGTGCTGAATCTGCTTTGTGAAGAATTTTGAAGAAATTTGGAGAATTTCAAGAGTTTAGAAGATGTAAAGTATGTAGAAATAATTTGAAACCATTATTTATAGAGAAAAGGCCATCATGACCTTGGGAACCGGCGAAAACTGTCATCCGCACGATCTCTGACACGTGCGATGATTGGAAGTTGAAGTGACGGTTTGGCGTTTCAAAATGAAGGGACACGGGCGCTCCACGTGTTTTCCCGCTTTAAATTTCAGGCCACTTGCAAAGTGTTACGATCACAGGACTTGGCAAGTGGGGGGACTATCTGTATTGGTCGATTTTCGTTCCTCACACAAAGATGATGTGTTCGGTTTTGCTGTATGGTTCTTTGCAGCTTCCGAGGAAATTTGCTGGTTGATGTGTTTTCGATTCAACAACTTGATTGGAAGATTACGAAGACGTTGGTTTTAGCAGATAGACTTGATTGGCCTTATCCCAATTTATTCGGAACAGACCCAACGTGTTTCAAGGGACGTGGGCAGCTGTTGAAAGAGAGACGTGGGAAGAGAAGAGTCCTTCTAGGGTTGGGAAGTGCTTATCATCAGCTTATAAATAGAGTCTTCTTCCTCCATTTGAAGACACGTTCATCTGAACAATATAACTGAAACTCTTCTACACTCTCCTCATTAAGTGATCTTCTCATTGCATTGTTGTCAATCTATTGTATTCAAAGCAACTACTGTATTTAAACTGCAATTGCAGCCTGGTTCAAATGTGGAAGAGGATCTGTCTCCTTCACTGAAGCACTATCCTTCGATTCTCTAATACAATAAGCTTTTTATTGCTTTATTTATCTATTTATCATCTGCTCATCTATCGTTGTTTGATTCATTGTTTGCTTGCTACTTGCATTAATTGTTTTCGATTCATCATAATCGATCTCATTAATTTGTTATTGCTGCTCCGATTAAAATATCAACTTGTTGGTTAATATCGATCATGTTCGCCAATTTGGTCATTGTCATTCGATCGCGTTACTCGATTGAGCATATCCTCACCTCATTCATTTGTCATCGTATTTAATTCTGTCATCGAATCTGTTAAAATTTAAAGAGTATCTGCCCTTGGTTAACAATGACTCGTAACTTGTCCTCAATAAGAAACTTGATCGAAACTGCGTAATTTGTCATCGTCTGCTCCATCTTCTTTGCTTACTTTCGTTTGCTTAAAACTGACATCGTATCTGCATCTTTGAGATCGATATTTATACTGCCTTTGAATTAAGCCTTTAAAATCCATTACTTGTCAACGTAAATCACCTATTAATCGATCGAATTGAGATATAGAACGGTCGCCTTAGACTCAACTAAATATAAATTTAATTGTAAAACCTGATACATTTTTGGGAAATACATAAGTAATGGAAGGTAACATCTGAACAAGAATAGATAGCATTCTGCTAGGGAGAGAGAGAGCTAGCCTGTTCCAATACTTGAGTATTATTATTTCTCTCCTCAAAGAAGTGCATCTTTCACACATAGATTGATGTATATTGTGAGAAATGCGAGTACAAATTAAAATTAGTGCTATTATGTCTAGACTTTAAAGTAAATAAATTCATACTAAATCATACACGGAATACACCTGAGGAATATTGTGGGACATGATTTCTTACTTCATTGACTTAAGTACATACGATTAATATTCATCAATTTAAATTGATTTCTTACTCTTGACTTAAGTACATACAATTAATATTCATCAATTTAATGAACTTATATTTTTTTTCTTTGATTTTATTTTATACACAAACATATCTTTTATAAATATTATGTAATTCTAAAAACTATGTACACAATTAAAGAGCACACGCGTAACACACGTGCCTAAAAACTAGTTACTTTAAAACAAACTATGCTACATAGTCATTCCACATATTTTCTAGAGCATTAACATAAACACCAGAGGGCACACTTGGCCATATCTGATGGTAAATATCAGTTAATACTTCACACCAAAACTCACGAAGTGATTCAGCCAACATGCTTAAAGCTACGTATTCCCGAATACAATAATCATATTCATACTGTTCATGAAGTTTAAACTCGAAAAAAGCAATATGATCTAATATAGTAGCATTAGGAGTCATTTTCAACTCATTAAACTCCTTGAATTTCTTTTCTCCCTCCCTACGCCAAGCCCTCCCATCCCTAAGGATATGCTGCACCATCCTCGGGATTCTTGTTATGACTTCAGGATATGAGTATGAATCATTACAAAATTTGGTTTTTCTCTTACGCACTCTTCTACGTAGTTTCTTTACTCGATTTTCAACACCACTCCCATTCGAAGTAAGTCGAACTTGTTCCCGTCCAACCATATCTGAAATAGGAATAAAAAAATAAAAAATGGCTATATCACAACTTGTAGAAGAAAGATTAATAGAGGATTAAAGCGTGTGGGTCCCAATCAGTTCATACGTATACAGTTCAAGATCGATGAAGAACTGTGTCAACAATTTTGACCGAAAATTACATCGAAAAATTACCCATAGTACTTATGAGAATTGCCACCCTATCTTAGGTTGGTTACGAGAAGAAATACTTTCACCCAACTTCAGCAAATAATCAGAGGCCTTTTCTTAAAACTGGCGATCCACCACCACAGCTTAATCACTCGCTATTAATGTTTTCAAAATTGTCGAACTTAACAGAATGTTCAAGAAGTTCAATTTCAAAGAAGAGTCCAAGACTAACATTGTCAAATCAATGTTATTCAATTTTCAAAGAAAAAGTCCAAGACTAACAAAACCTTATTTTCCTTATATCATTGTCTCGCCAAAAACATCACAGGAGAACTTTGCAACTTGTTAAATAATTGAAGCCAGATTGAGTCTAGAAAATAAATAACCTACCAATGAAGGCAATTAAAGGTGCAAGAACAACGAGTTGTGTACCTTGTTAATCGCAGCGGAATCGACGAACTCACCACCGTCCAAATTGCCCAAGTCCCACTTTGAATCTTTAGGAAACGAAGCACTAACCCACAATTTAAGAGTCTTCTTTGTGTGTGTTTTTGCTAGAAAGAAAATTGGGAAGAGAAAGAAAAGAAAATTTTTCTCGGTTCACTTTTTCATCTGAAGAATACACTAAACTTTTATAGGAGAGAAAATGGAGCAGTTTTTCCAGAAACTTCCCACTCCTCATTAACATAGAGTAACTTTCCACGTTTTTCTTTCACTTTTCTAATATAGCGTGAACTTCCGTTTAGTAGAACTATCAAATATAAAACTCTTCATTTATTTATTAAGTTGGATCAGTCTACATGGGCGACCCAATGACCCAAATCCAAAAAAAAAAAAAACCAACAGAACCCCCTTCCTCCATAGCCCTCTTTGCCTTTTCTCCCAACTCTTTTGCTCTTTTTCTTCTCATTTCAGCTTTCTCTTCTTTGCCCATGACTCTTTCAATAACCATCCTAATATCATCTTTGCTCACTTGTGCTCCAATGTTTTCTTCCTCTCCAAACATAACAGGATTCTGAATGACAGCCTTTGCACCTGTCTTTAGTACATTCACTATTAGCCTTTCATTAAAGAATTGTCTAGCAAACATTGGCCAAGTGATCATTGGCACGCCTGCAGAGATTCCTTCGATGCTGGAATTCCATCCACTATGTGTCAAGAATCCTCCGGTTGAAGTATGAGAAAATATTAGTACTTTTGGTGCCAACCATGGCTTAAAAATCCTTGTCCTTTAACTCTTTCCTCAAAATTTTCTTCTACTAACCAATTTTTAAATTTTTTCGACATGTGCCTAAAAACCCAAATAAAGGGTCTTTTCGACGATTCTAAACCAAGTTCCAACTCTATCATTTGTGGTGTTGGAAGGCGCGATAGGCTCCCAAGACATACAAAGAATACAGAATTTGGTTCCCAAGAATCTAGCCATTTTTGACATTGGTGTTCATCAATTGAAGTCTTGTTTCCTCTTTCAGCCTTGTCCCGTTTCTATTTGTTGCACAGACAAACAGGACCAATAGTCCAAACTTTCTTGGCTTTAGCCTTTTCCAATCCCTTGAAATATTCTGGTTCTAACTCCTGAAAGCTATTAGCCACTATCCCATAAGCTTCTTTTTCTGCTTTCTTCATTTGATCAGCTAATTCATTCCAATCAGGACTTCTAGGCTTAACAGTATTTGCAAGCTGAGCTTTGTTTAATTCAATCTTTTCATGTAATCCCGGAACTTGAAAATACTCTGTATCAGACTCCAACTTTTCCAACCCCTTCCAATCTTTCAAATTGTGTAAGCACAATAAAGAAAAATAGCACATGATGTTGAACTTTGGTGCAACATTTGTTGTCCACAAAAAACACACGTCAGATATTATGCAACTTGGTGAAGGTTTCAATTCTTGAAGCATTTCTTCCACTTGGGGTTGAAGCCTACTGGTAGCATCAAACAATTTGATCCCATAATCCATTGATGGAATCATGTCGAAAGTTTCACACGACTCAGGTAGTCCAGCCTCTAAGCTTGGAAAACAGAGGTGAACTACCTGAATCTTTAGTCCTGCCTCTATTGCCCGATCAACGACTGTCTTGAATCTAGTGGCATTAAAGTGTGTCGTAAGAATGGTTATTATAACTCCGCACTGTGCCAATAGGCGTGCAATGTGACAATGTCAATCATGGGAATTGTATGGCCTTGTGCCATGAAAGGAAGCAGCACAAAATGTGATTGCACTGTGGGAATAGCCATTGGGAAATTATTAGTGGAAAGATCAGAGAATTTGGTATGTCTAGGGGCTACGCTATTGTTTCGACACTGCTACTCTTTGTTTCGACACTGCTACTCTTTATATACATGTTGAAACCATATCTTCATTTAAATTGATGATGTAAGAGCAGACATAAGCATATTCAGATTTATGTTACTGTGTTATATTGTGGTTGGCAGTGTACATTTGGATTTTTGAGAATGATGTTTAACCCGTCTGTCACATTTATCTAAAGTCAATTATGGGATGTTCCAGCACTTTTAATAATGACAAAATGAAGCTTCTAATTCTTACAATTTTGGGATTGGACCAGCATATGGAGATATTGCTGCATTTTATAAGATGGTTCTTTTTTGTGCATTTTCTTCATTAATGGTCCCTTTCTTGATATGGAAAAGTACTATAAAACTGTGGGCACTTACCGTTGCATGTTACAAACGACAAACTAGCAAGTACCTTGCAAATTTATTCACGGAACATAGAATTTAAATTATCTTACATCTCCAAAGCAATTTTGCCAAGTAGCTTGTGAATTGTGATTTACACCATGTTGCCTTCCAAATTATTTCAATTTTAAGTATCACAACTTGATAAAGTAATTGATCAGCATAGTCGAATAATAGGACTTAATGGAGCTCTTGCTTCCTATGAAGCCTCTGGTTTTTGTTCGAAATTGAATCTAACAGAAAAAAAGGCATCTATTTACCATCAATATTAGGATTTAATTATATACACTCTCATAGTTCAAAAAAGTCATAAATTATCTGTATTTTAACCGGTATATACTGCATTTTTGGATTACCATATAAAATTATTGCAGAAGTTATTTGTTTCTTTAGATTATCTTGATGGTGTAAAATTTTTAACATTTAAGTCTTATGGTGTAAAATTTAACATTTAAGTCTTATTATTAGCTGGTGCACGGAATACTGTTTTTGCATTTTTCGTGTGATTACGGGGATAAGAATCCAGTTAACGAATACTAGACTTACCCTATAAGTCACCAGGTGCTGAGGATATACGCCTGCTCCATAAGCCACGGCCGCGCAGTAGGCAGAGGCCTTGGTGCGCAAGGCAAACCTTCCGCCGCCTTAGGATTACAATCTCCTAGTTAGGGTTAATTAGTGTCACCGCCTTGGATAAACAGGCCCATAACCTATTGTTATTGTATTTTATCAAAATTAGGACTATGGTAAACCTATAACTATAAATACCCCTTTCCCTTTTTGTATTATTCATCAAGCGAATCTCCAAGAATCCGACTATACTCAAGGAATACAATCTTTTATATTCTGTTTTACTCCTTAGTATTTATTGTATTGCTTGTGACATCTTTAAATATTTTTTGTTTAGCGTATTAAGAAATTTTTAGGCATAAACACATTTATGAGTGAAAATGCTTAAAAGCTGGCTGATAAATAAAAGAAAAGTTATGTAATTAAGAAAAGTTATGTAATTGCACTTGATAATGCATCTAAGGACTGTTGCATGAAGCAATAAGCCATAAGATGAATTTTCTCCATATGCTAAGTTTCAGAATTACAGAAGGTATCTTGCTCCACCCTCCAGGAGTATCATTTTCTTCATCATTTTCCCTGGAGGATCATTGAAAAATGATATGTGTATAAGCAAAGATCAAGCTCTAAAGTCTGATAATAATGTGCATATGAGTAATTACTGGACTAGGCTCATACTCTTAAAAAAAGCTCCTACGACATTTTCAGCTGAGTTAATATGAATAGCTTGACATACATTGTTGCATCAGTGTACGTAGCATTTTGGCAGTTCCAGCTGAATTACTTTTACTAATACTAACCTTTTTGTGCTAGCTGAACATAAAGCTATAATTATTGTGCAACGTCGAAAAGGTGCAGTTTGGATGTTACAATCTCTAGTAGATGGTTAGAAATTGATTCTAAAAGGAACTTGGAATCGACTTTATAATCCTAGATGGATTATCAAAAATTTGCTTGCTCAGTGACATCTTGAATCAACTATGTCAAGTTGAAGTGTGAGAAAACCCCTTCCTCCATAGCCCTCTTTGCCTTTTCTCCTAACTCTTTAGCTCTTTTCCTTCTCATTTCAGCTTCCTCTTCTTCACCCATGACTCTTTCAATAACCATCTTAATATCATCTTTGCTCACTTGTGCTCCAATGTTTTCTTCCTCTCCAAACATAACAGGATTCTGAATGCCAGCCATTACACCTGTCTTCAGTACATTCACTATTAGACTTTCATTAAAGAATTGTTTAGCAAACATTGGCCAAATGATCATTGGCACGCCTGCAGATATTCCTTCGATGCTTGAATTCCATCCACAGTGTGTCAAGAATCCTCCAACTGAAGTGTGTGATAATATCTGTACTTGTGGTGCCCCCATGGATTAAAAGTCCTTGTCCTTGAACTCTTTCTTCGAAATTTTCTTCAACTAGCCAATTTTTAAATTCATCTGACATGTGTCTAACGACCCAAATGAAGGGTCGTTTCGATGATTCTAAACCTAGCCCAAGCTCTATCATTTAATTTGTGGCATAAGAAGGCGTGATAGGCTTCCGAGACATACAAAGAGTGCAGAGTTTCGTTCACAAGAGTCTAGCCATTTTAGACACTGGTGTTCATCAAATGAAGCCTTGTTTCCTCTTTCAAGAAACAGGACCAATTGTCCAAACTTTCTTCGCTTTAGCCTTTTCCAATCCCTTAACATATTCTGGTTCTAACTCTTCAAAGCTATTAGCCACTATCCCATAAGCTTTTTCTTCTGCTTTCTTCATTTGATCAGCTAATTCATTCCAATCAGGACTTCTTGGCTTAACAGTATTTGCAAGCTGAGCTTTGTTTAATTCGATTTTGTCATGTAATTCAGGAACTTGAAATTATTCTGTATCAGACTCCAACTTTTCCAACTCCTTCCAATCTCTCAAATTGTGCAAGCACTATAAAGAAAAAGAGCACATCCCATGAAAAACAATACTAGGGATGTTGAACTTTTGTGCAACATTAGTTGTCCACGGAACACATATCAGATATTATGCAACTTGGTGAAGGTTTCAATTCTTAAAGCATTTGTTCCACTTGGGGTTGAAGCCTACTGGTAGGATCAAAGAATTTCATCGCGAAATCCATTGATGGAAGCATGTCGAAAGTTTCACACCCTTCCGGTAGTCCAGCCTCTAAGCTTGGAAAATAGAGGTGAACTACCTGAATCTTTAGTCCTGCCTCTATTGCCCAATCAACGACAGTCCTGAATCTAGTTGCATTAAAGTGTGTCGTTAGAATGGTGATTATAACTCTGCGCTGTGCAAATATGCGTGCAATGTCAATCATGGGAATTGTATGGCCTTGTGTCATGAAAGGAAACAGTACAAAATGTGGTTGCACTGTGGACACAGCCATTGGCAAATTATTATTGTAAAGATTAGAGAGTTTTGTATGTCTTGGGGTTACACTAGTGTTTGAACATTGCTTGCATTTTATAGACATGTTGATTTTTGAAACCATAGCTTCATTTAAACTGATGATGAAAGAGCAGACATAAGCATATTCAGACTTATCTTGCTATGTTATATAGTGGTTGGCAGTGTACATTTTGGATTTTTGAGAATGATGTTTAACCCGTCAGTCACATTTATTTAAAGTTAATTATGGGATGTTCCAGCATTTTTAATTATGACAAATGAAGCTTCTACTTCTTACAATACTGGAATTGGACCAGCATATGGAGATATTGCTGCATTTTGTAAGATGGTTCTTTTTTGTGCATTTTCTTCATTAATGGTCCCTTTCTGTTAGTTTTAATGTAAAAATGACAGTATAACACAACGTAGACAAGCTTTGCTTAACACAAAGAGAAGCAGCGAAGTATTAAGAAAATTTAGGAAGAAGATTGAGATACTAAAAATATGCAGAGAGTTCTATTTTTAAAACTGAAGAAAGAACAAGTATTTGAAACATATGTTCGGGAGAATAACTGAAAGATAATGGTTCTACTTTTAAGCCATGACAACTACCTCCTAAAAAACTGAAATTACAACATACAGGAAAATACAGTTATGCAGTCCTAAAGCAACTAACACTCCTCCTTGCATTAGGAGCTGCAAATTTCCAAGTTGTTGTCTTAGTAACTCGAACTTGCTGACGGGAAGGGATTTTGTAAACACATCTGCTAGCTGATCTTCAGATTTGCAGTAGACAAGAATCACTTCTCCTTTTTTCTGCACATCCCTTAAGAAAAAGAGCTTAATGTTGAAGTGTTTAGTCTTCCCATGGAACACCGGATTATGCGAAATAGCAATTGCAGCTTGATTATCAACATGAATCTCAGTACTACCTTTTTGTTCCATATGCAGATCACAAAATATTTTTTTCAACCATAAGGCTTGATTTACTGCTGTTGTTGCTGCAATAAATTCAGCCTCGGCTGTGGATTGTGCCACAGTTTTCTGCTTCTTAGAAGACCAAGAAAAAATCCCAGATCCTAGGCTGAAGCAATATCCTGATGTATTTTCATATCATCAACCGATCCAGCCCAATCACTGTCGGAGAATCCATAAAACTCGAAATTCTGACACTTCTTGAATTTGACGCCATAATTGATAGTACCTTTGATGTATCTTATAATTCTTTTTGCTGCTCTCAATTGCATTTCAGTAGCACAATGCATGAACCTGGACAAAAGACTTACCGCAAATAGAATATCCGGCCTTGTAGCAGTGAGATACATCAAGCACCCAATTAAGCTTCTGAAGTTTCCTTCATCTACTTTAGCATTTCCATCCTTTTTGCTTAACTTTTCCTTCGGATTCATTGGTGTGCTCATTGCCTTGCAATTTTCCATGTGAAATTTCTTAAGTATCTCTGTTGCATACTTCTTTTGGCAAATAAAAATCTCATCATAACCTTGCTTGATTTCCATTCCCAGAAAGTAGCCCAAGGTCTGTCATTTCAAAAACTTGCGTCATCTCCTTTTTAAACTCCTCAACCAGGCAAGCATTATTTCCTGTCACCAAGATATCGTCAACATAAAGGGAAACAATGAGAAGATTAGTTCCTTTATGTTTGACATAGAGAGTAACTTCAGACACACTTCTTACAAATCCCAAGCTCAGCAAGTGATCATCTATCCTGCTATACCAAGCTCTTGGAGCTTGTTTTAATCCATAAAGAGCCTTTTTAAGCAAACAGACCTTTTCTTCTTGTCCTTGCTCGATAAAACCATCGGGCTACTCTATATAGATTTCTTCCTGTAGAACACCATTTAAAAAAGCCGACTTGACATCTAGCTGGAACACTTTCCAGCTTTTTTGTGCCGCAATTGCCAGCAACAATCTTATGGTATCCAACCTGGCTACAGGAGCAAAGGTGTCCGAGTAATCAACACCAAAAATTTGGGCATATCCCTTGACAACCAGCCTAGCGTTGTGTTTGTTGATAGAACCATCAGAATTAAGTTTGGTTCGAAATACCCATTTTACTCCAATGACTTTCCTATCCTTCGGCCTGTCAACTAACTCCCAGGTTTTGTTCTTCTTGATCATTATCATCTCCTGCTCCATAGCATTTCTCCAGTTTTCATCTTGAAGTGCTTCCTCGTGCCCAGCAGGTTCACAAATTGCCACATTACTTCGTTGATAGATGTCATTGGAGGATGATCTACTAGCTCATCTTCCCATCGATTGAATGTTTGCTCATCCGAAGCTTCAACAGGACTTTTCTTATTTTTCCAGTCCCACTTCTCTTCCTCATTAAAGTGCACATCTCTACTGACTATCATCTTTCCTGTTTGTGGGTTATATACTTTAAGGGCTTTGGAGGATAAGCTATAACCCACAAAAATTTCAGGATCTGATTTCTTATCAAGTTTATCTCTTTTGACAGATGGCACATGACAAAAACAAACGCAACCGAATACTTTAATGAAGCTTATTGAGGGTTTCAATCCATACCAAGCCTCAAATGGAGTTTTATTCTGCAATGCTTTAGTGGAAAGTCGGTTTTGGAGAAATACTGCTGTGTTAGCTGCCTCGGCCCAAAAACTTTTCGGCAAATCTTTTTCATGCAACATACACCTAGCCATCTCCATGATATACCGGTTCCTTCTTTCACTAACTCCATTTTGTTGTGGAGTGTATGGAATGGTGAGCTGATGATAGATACCTTTTTCCTCACAAAATTTGTTGAATTCTTCTGAATTGTATTCTTTTCCATTGTTAGACCTTAGGGATTGAATTCTGCGACCACTTTCAGTTTCCACCAACTTCTTAAACTTCCAAAAAATTCCAGCCACCTCTGATTTGTATTTCATGAAGAAAATCCAACAAAATCTTGTATAATCATCAATGAATATAACTGAAACGACCTCGGTCAGTCGTTTCGGAAGTTAGGACTCCGATTAGCGTACTAATAATTTTAAAATATTTGTAAGGTCCATTAGGACCTGTCTGTAAAATTTGAGCTAAATCAGACCTCGTTTGGTAGGCATCGGAAGAAGGTTTCAGTTTTTATTGTCAATAAATATTAAAAAGAGATTTTTGAGCTCGATTTTGGGCGAATGAGCTCCGATTCGAAATCCGAAAGCGCCGTTAGGTTCGTATGATTATTTGTGACTTTTGTGATTTTTCGAAAGTGAATTTCGATGTTGTTCGGCTAGTTTCCGCAAAAATGCCGAAAGTTAAATAATTTGACATTTTCCTTTAAATTCACATCTTGAGTTTCGAGAGTCCGATTTGGGATCCGTCTTCGCGAGTATGTTACATATATTTTGTATAGCTTACTTGAAAAATTTGGGATCATTTCGACTTCTCTAGGGTTCCATTTCAATTTTAATCGTCGTAGCGAATTTATTATAAAAAAATAAAAAATATATAATAATTAAAAAAAATGGGAAAAGGTCGGTGGCTTAGGGGATTTAATCCCCTAGCAGATTGAATTCGAGATGTACATCAGAAACATTACAAAAAACGCAGAGAGAGGAAAAATTAGAAAAGAGAGAGAAAAAAAGGGAAAAATGAGTGGAAAAATTGTGGAATTTCTACCCCAAATCTTCAGGTAATGATGTTAACTCATTATCTTAGTTTATTACGTGTGTTTGAATATATTTTTACGGTAAAAATAGGGATATTAGACATCGCCCTAATGGCGTAAATTGATAGTTTAAAGGGTCAATTGGACCCCGATGATGGAAATGATTATATATTCGCACTCAGTGAGTTATGGGCAACATATAAATGTAATTTATTTAGGGTTTGGTTATGGGACTTTGAACCCTGTATATAGGCCTGGCCTGCGTATTGCGTATACGAATAGGGTATTAGGTTCCTAACTGGATTTCTCTAAAACATAAGGAATGAAGCCTTTAGCTTTATTTGATATAATTTTTCTGCTTATTGAATAGAAAGAGATCGTTTGGCAACTAATACAAAGGAAAAAGCAGTGGTTGAGTAGCAGGACTAGCTTTGGAATACGGTAAGTGTTTATATCCATTTCTTTGGAGGCACCTGGCCTCGTGGATTTTCTACCACGTGTTCTTTACGTGTGTAGCTGCCGATAGGCGTACTCATTACGCCTTAGCTTTGGATTTACATTCTATATTAGATGTTATGTCCTGTTGTTGGTATTGCATTGAGAATCTGAGCATTGTACTCTGGCTGTGAGCTGACATATACTTCCCGGCAGTCGATGAGAGTCCCGCGCCGGTGAAGGGTTATCATTGCATCATATTGAGGGTAGGAGGATTCCGCCCTCGGAGCAGGAGGATTCCGCTCCATTGCATCATATTGAGGGTAGGAGGATTCCGCCCTCGGAGCAGGAGGATTCCGCTCCATTGCATCATATTGAGGGTAGGAGGATTCCGCCCTCGGAGCAGGAGGATTCCGCTCCATCGCATCATATTGAGGGTAGGAGGATTCCGCCCTCAAAGCAGGAGGATTCCGCTCCATTCATTTGGCACATGTGACCCATTTCATTTCATCTCATTTCATAGCATTTCATTTCATCTCATTCCATTTCATTTCATACTATTGTGTAGATTTTCTGTACATGACTACTGTTCTGCTTATATGTGCATTGCTTATTTGTTGATTGTTGTCTGCTTCCGTTTCCCTGACTAGCGTATCTATTTTTCGAGGTTGCTAGTTTGTTCGCACTTATTGAGTCCTCATGACTCACCCCCCTATTTGTCCTTGTGTTTTCTTTTCGTTCGGCAGATTCTGCTCCAGGATCCAGCCAGTCGCGCCGTGATTGAGGAGTAGTACGTTCTCAGCTGTCTACGGTGAGCCATTCTGTTCATTGCGGCCACCAACTTCAGATATTACAGTTTTCCTTACTTTTGCTCCCTTCGGGAGATGTGTATATCTTTTGGCCTTCTTAGATGTCTGATCTGGAAACCTTTAAAATTGTGTATTCTGGGTAGTCAGTTGTATTATTCAGACAACTTGTATGTTTGTCTATCCTTAAGAGTTATCTTATGTTAGTAAAATTTGGTTCGTTTTCATTTCAAGGTAATTCTTTGCAATTTTTATCGATTCTATTAATAGGGTTCGCCCGAGAGGTTTAGGGGAGGTGGTCGGGTGCCCGCACGGCCTAACCGAGTTTCGATGGTCCGATGAGTGTGAGGCCAGCTTCCAGAAGCTTAAGGCCTTATTGACTTCAGCTCCAGTGTATCCCTTCCTTCGGGCACCGGTGGATTCGTAGTTTATTGTGATGCATCTCGTGTGGGCCTTGGTTGTGTTCTTATGCAGCACGGGAAGGTAATTGCTTATGCTTCCAGACAGTTGAAGCCGAATGAGAAGACTTATCCGACTCACGATTTAGAATTGGCAGCTGTGGTCTTTGCTTTGAAGATATGGAGGCATTACCTTTATGGTGAGCCTTGTGAAGTGTATACGGATCATAAGAGTCTGCAGTATCTTCTCTCTCAGAAAGATCTTAACGGCCGACAGCGGAGATGGCTTGAATTAATTAAAGATTATGATCTCACTATCCATTATCATCCTGGGAAGGCGAACGTGGTAGCAGATGCTTTGAGCAGGAAGTCCATGGGCAACATGGCTTTTCTTTATGCTGATATGAGACCATTGGCTCGAGAATTGCAGTCCCTTGGCGACTTTGGCGTGAGATTTCTTCTCCCAGACTCCAGTCGAGTCTTAGCGTGTATTGCAGCTCAGTCTTCCTTAGTCAGTCAGATTAAGGGAAGACAGTTCGAGGATCCTCATCTGCAGGAGTTGCGTGGTCGTGTCCTAAGTGGAGGAGTTCCCTCCTTCGAGCTTGATTCAAATGGAATTCTTCGAATTAATGGTCGACTCTGTGTTCCTGATGTTGGGGATTTGAGGCAGTCAGTGCTCGGTGAAGGTCATAGCTCGCGTTATTCCATTCATCCTGGTATTACAAAAATTTATCAGGACCTCCGACAGCTATACTGGTGGAAGGGGATGAAGAGAGATGTATTTGATTATGTATCTCGTTGCTTGAACTGTCAGCAGGTTAAGTTCGAGCACGAGAGACCAGCAGGGCTAGCTCAGGCATTGCCCATTCCCGAGTAGAAGTGGGAGCACATCACGATAGATTTTATAGTTGGTCTGCCAAAGACCCTGCGGCGCCATGATTCAGTCTGGGTCATTGTCGACCGACTGACTAAATCAGCTCACTTTATCCCTGTAAAGACTACTGATTCAGCTCAGAGACTGGCGCGGATTTTCATTGAGCAAGTGGTTAGGCTGCATGGTACTCCTGTATCTATTATCTCAGATCGTGGTTCCCAGTTTACTTCTCAGTTCTGGCAGTCTTTTCAGAGAGAGTTGGGGACCCAGGTGCAGCTTAGCACAGCATTCCATCCTCAGACTGACGGCCAGTCCGAGCGGGTTATTCAAATTTTAGAGGACATGCTGAGAGCTTGTGCATTGGATTTCGGGGGTTATTGGGATGATCATTTGGCGTTAGGAGAGTTCTCTTATAATAATAGCTATCAGTCTTCTATTCATATGGCACCATTTGAGGCCTTATACGGTCGTCGATGTCGTTCTCCTATTGGCTGGTTTGAGTCTCGAGATGTCGAGGTGATGAGTTCAGATATGGTTCGTCAGACTCTTGATGTTGTTCGTGTTATTCAGGATCGTTTACGGACCGTCCAGAGTAGGCAGATTTCATATTCGAACCGGAGGAGCCGAGAGTTAGAGTTTGAGGTCGGGGACATGGTATTTCTGAAAGTGTCACCGATGCGAGGTGTAAAGAGATTTGGCAGGAAAGGAAAGCTTAGTCCCAGGTTCATTGGGCCTTTCCATATCGAGAAGCGTATTGGTAAGGTAGCTTATCGGCTCGACCTGCCAGCTTCTATGCCAGTTCATCCAGTTTTCCATGTGTCGATGCTCCGGAAGTGTATCCGAGATCCTTCTGAAGTGATCGAATTAGACCCTGCTCAGTTAGATGTGAATCTGGCTTATGAGGAGTTCCCAGTTGCTATAGTTGCGCGTGATGTCCGAAAACTTCGTTCGAAGCAGATTCCGATGGTTCGAGTACGATGGAATAATCGTCCACGTGAGGAGGACACTTGGGAGCTTGAGTCCAGTATGCGTGAGAGGTATCCTTACCTCTTCGACGATTCAGGTTCGATCTTGATCTTTAAAGCCTAAAAGTTCTTATCATTATATATGATTTTGGTTTCGTAGTAAATGTCATTGAAAATTCGTGTAAGCATTCTCATTAGAAGTGTGAAATCTATTTTAGACTCTTGCTCATTCGAGGACGAACGAGAGTCTAAGTGGATGAGAATGAAACGACCTCGGTCAGTCGTTTCGGAAGTTAGGACTCCGATTAGCGTACTAATAATTTTAAAATATTCGTAAGGTCCATTAGGACCTGTCTGTAAAATTTGAGCTAAATCAGACCTCGTTTGGTAGGCATCGGAAGAAGGTTTCAGTTTTTATTGTCAATAAATATTAAAAAGAGATTTTCGAGCTCGGTTTTGGGCGAATGAGCTCCGATTCGAAATCCGAAAGCGCCGTTAGGTTCGTATGATTATTTGTGACTTTTGTAATTTTTCGAAAGTGAATTTCGATGTTGTTCGGCTAGTTTCCGCAAAAATGCCGAAAGTTAAATAATTTGACATTTTCCTTTAAATTCACATCTTGAGTTTCGAGAGTCCGATTTGGGATCCGTCTTCGCGAGTATGTTACATATATTTTGTATAGCTTACTTGAAAAATTTGGGATCATTTCGACTTCTCTAGGGTTCCATTTCAATTTTAATCGTCGTAGCGAATTTATTATAAAAAAATAAAAAATATATAATAATTAAAAAAAATGGGAAAAGGTCGGTGGCTTAGGGGATTTAATCCCCTAGCAGATTGAATTCGAGATGTACATCAGAAACATTACAAAAAATGCAGAGAGAGGAAAAATTAGAAAAGAGAGAGAAAAAAAGGGAAAAAGGAGTGGAAAAATTGTGGAATTTCTACCCCAAATCTTCAGGTAATGATGTTAACTCATTATCTTAGCTTATTACGTGTGTTTGAATATATTTTTACGGTAAAAATAGGGATATTAGACATCGCCCTAATGGCGTAAATTGATAGTTTAAAGGGTCAATTGGACCCCGATGATGGAAATGATTATATATTCGCACTCAGTGAGTTATGGGCAACATATAAATGTAATTTATTTAGGGTTTGGTTATGGGACTTTGAACCCTGTATATAGGCCTGGCCTGCGTATTGCGTATACGAATAGGGTATTAGGTTCCTAACTGGATTGCTCTAAAACATAAGGAATGAAGCCTTTAGCTTTATTTGATATAATTTTTCTGCTTATTGAATAGAAAGAGATCGTTTGGCAACTAATACAAAGAAAAAAGCAGTGGTTGAGTAGCAGGACTAGCTTTGGAATACGGTAAGTGTTTATATCCATTTCTTTGGAGGCACCTGGCCTCGTGGATTTTCTACCACGTGTTCTTTACGTGTGTAGCTGCCGATAGGCGTACTCATTACGCCTTAGCTTTGGATTTACATTCTATATTAGATGTTATGTCCTGTTGTTGGTATTGCATTGAGAATCTGAGCATTGTACTCTGGCTGTGAGCTGACATATACTTCCCGGCAGTCGATGAGAGTCCCGCGCCGGTGAAGGGTTATCATTGCATCATATTGAGGGTAGGAGGATTCCGCCCTCGGAGCAGGAGGATTCCGCTCCATTGCATCATATTGAGGGTAGGAGGATTCCGCCCTCGGAGCAGGAGGATTCCGCTCCATTGCATCATATTGAGGGTAGGAGGATTCCGCCCTCGGAGCAGGAGGATTCCGCTCCATCGCATCATATTGAGGGTAG
This sequence comes from Petunia x hybrida, assembly GCA_037355625.1. Classification (NCBI taxonomy): domain Eukaryota; kingdom Viridiplantae; phylum Streptophyta; class Magnoliopsida; order Solanales; family Solanaceae; genus Petunia; species Petunia x hybrida. The sequence continues at coordinate 117,013 of JBBBVM010001166.1, forward strand.
GAGGATTCCGCCCTCAGAGCAGGAGGATTCCGCTCCATTCATTTGGCACATGTGACCCATTTCATTTCATCTCATTTCATAGCATTTCATTTCATCTCATTCCTTTTCATTTCATACTATTGTGTAGATTTTCTGTACATGACTACTGTTCTGCTTATATGTGCATTGCTTATTTGTTGATTGTTGTCTGCTTCCGTTTCCCTGACTAGCGCATCTATTTTTCGAGGTTGCTAGTTTGTTCGCACTTATTGAGTCCTCATGACTCACCCCCCTATTTGTCCTTGTGTTTTCTTTTCGTTCGGCAGATTCTGCTCCAGGATCCAGCCAGCCGCGCCGTGATTGAGGAGTAGTACGTTCTCAGCTGTCTACGGTAAGCCATTCTGTTCATTGCGGCCACCAACTTCAGATATTACAGTTTTCCTTACTTTTGCTCCCTTCGGGAGATGTGTATATCTTTTGGCCTTCTTAGATGTCTGATCTGGAAACCTTTAAAATTGTGTATTCTGGGTAGTCAGTTGTATTATTTAGACCGCTTGTATGTTTGTCTATCCTTAAGAGTTATCTTATGTTAGTAAAATTTGGTTCGTTTTCATTTCAAGGTAATTCTTTGCAATTTTTATCGATTCTATTAATAGGGTTCGCCCGAGAGGTTTAGGGGAGGTGGTCGGGTGCCCGCACGGCCTAACCGAGAATTCGGGTCGTGTCAATAACATAGTAAAGGTTACCTTTTAATGAAGGCGTTCTTTGAGGTCCTGCAACATCAGTGTGAATCAATTGCAGCCTTTGAGAAGCCCGCCATGATGCTTTAAGAGATGGCTTCCTATTTTGCTTACCAAATTGACAGGCTCGACAACTTGGTAAGTGATTAACTAAAAAGGGTAACCCTCTGGTCATATCATTCTTCTTCAGCAACAATAATGCGTTTAGATGACAATGACCAAGTCTCTTGTGCCAGATTTCAGTTACACTTTCTCCGGTGGAATAAGCAAGTTGCTCCTCCTTTGTTGGATCAAATGAAAAGCTCTTTCCTCTCATCTTCGCCTTGAAAATTTCATGTCCATTTGCATCGCTGATTTGGCAATACTGATTTTCAAAGGAAACTCTCAATCCTTTTTCAATCAATTGTCCAACACTAAGCAAATTTTGATCAATGTCAGGTACATAAAGAACGTCTGAAATTATTTTTGTGCCCGTGCTTGTCTTGATAGCTATGATCCCTTTTCCTTTAACAGGAATATGATCACCATTTCCTATCCGAACTTTGGAAATTTCAGTGGGCTTCAATTCTTTGAATAGGCTCTTGTCATGAGTCATGTGGTTAGTGCAACCACTATCAATCAACCAAGAATTAGTCGAGCTCTTACTTGAGAAGCATGTCGCAACAAAAAGTTGATCCTCTGCGTCAGGTCTCCTCCAACATTTGAATGGAGGATGACCTTTTCTTCCACAGTGGTGGCAAGGGGGATAGTTTTTCTTCATACTTCCTCCCTTGTGCTTACTGTTGGAAGATTCTGCCTCAAATGATACTTGATTCTTCTTCTTCCTTATTTTATTTTTACCACCAACCTGGTGTTTAGCCGCAAGAGCCCCTTCTGTTGCAACGTCCTGTTTCATGAGTCCTCTTTACTCTTGAGCTTTGAAGGAATTTAGCAACTCCGCCAAACTGATTTTTGACAAATCCTTAGTATTTTCTAAGGATGCGATTGTTGCTTCATACCTTTCAGGAACGGTTACAAGAATCTTCTCAACAATTCTTGAATCTGCTAATGTAGAGCCTAGTAGCCTCACCTTATTTGCAATATTTAGAAGTCTATCTGAATACTCCTTAACTGTTTCAGATTCCTTCATCTTTTGCAATTCAAACTCCCTGATTAAGTTTAAAACTTGCATACCTTTAATTCTCTCATCTCCAGCATACTCTTCCTTGAGATAGTCACATACTTCCTTAGCAGTTTTTAGAGACATTATCTGCGTGAAAACTGTCGCGGATACAGCAGCAAATAAGTATGCCTTCGCCTTCGATTTCTTTGTTTTCTTTTCCTTGTGTGCTTTAATCTGAGCCATGGTGGGATTATTTGGAAAGGCTGGAACTTCATACTCTTTTTCCACAGCTTCCCAGAGATCCAAAGCATCCAAGTAAGTCTCCATGCGTACTGCCCACATCTGATAGTATCTCCATCAAAGATCGGCGGAGCAATTGGTGAGAAACTCGCTTCAGCGTCCATGACTCCTCTAACTCAATCACAGATCCCGTAAGAAGAATGCTCTGATACCAATTGTTAGTTTTAATGTAAAAATGACAGTATAACACAACGTAGACAAGCTTTGCTTAACACAAAGAGAAGCAGCGAAGTATTAAGAAAATTTAGGAAGAAGATTGAGATACTAAAAATATGCAGAGAGTTCTATTTTTAAAACTGAATAAAGAACAAGTATTTAAAACATATGTTCTGGAGAATAACTGAAAGATAATGGTCCTACTTTTAAGCCATGACAACTACCTCCTAAAAAACTGAAATTACAACATACAGGAAAACACAGTTATGCAGTCCTAAAGCAACTAACTAACACTTTCTTGATATGTAAGAGTATAAAACAGTGGGCATTTACAATTGCATGTTACAAACGACAAACTAGCAAGTACCTTGCAAATTTATTCTCGTAACGTAAAATTTCAATTATCTTAACTTACATCTCCAAAGAAATTTTACTACGTAGCTTGTGAATTGTGATCTACACCATGTCGTGTTCCAAATTATTTCAATTTTAAGTATCACAACTGTTTAATAAAGTACGCATTATAGTTGAACACTAGGAGCCTGTTTGGGTGGGCTTATAAGCAGCTTATTTTAAGAGGCTTATAAGTCAAAAAGTGACTTAAAAACCAATTTTTGAGAAGTTTAAGCCACTTATGGCTTATAAGTCCAAATTTTTTTAAGTTTCCAAATATATATTAATGAGTTTATAAGCTTATAAGCCACTTTTAAGCTCACCCAAATGGGCTCTAGGACTTAAAGGGGCTCTCGCTTCCGCTAAAACCTTTGACATTTCTTCGAAATTGAACCTTTGACAGTGAAAAGGACACATTACTATGAGGATTTAACTTTTACCTTCTGACACTGCACAGAGGTTTTTCACTATCTGGGTATTTTAACCTGGTATATACAACATTCTTAGGTTATCATATTAGAATTACTTCATATAGTTAGTTGTTTATACTTTATACTAGTATAGATTATCCTGACCGATGGTGTAAATTTTTTTACATTAATCTCTCATTATTAACTGATGCACAGAATAAAGCCCCTCCATATATGGGTGAAAATGCTTCAAATGAAAGCTGGCTGTAAAATAAAAGAAAAGTTATGTACTGACAGTTGATTATGCACTAAGGATTATTTCATGAAGCAATAAGATGAATATTTTCCTTATGCTGAGTAGGTATCTGGTTCCAACCACCCTGAGCATCATATTTATTCATTATTTTCCCTGGAGGATCGATGAAAAATTATTTATGCATAAGCAAGATCAAATTGTAAAGTCTGATAATAATGTGCATATGACAGTAATAAATGGAACATACTCAGGCTCTTAAAACAAAGGCTCCTACATGATATTTTCTGCTCAGAGTTAATTTGAATAATATGACATTCACTGCATCAATATAGCTAGCAATTCCAGCTGAAATACTTCTACTAATAGCAGCCTTTCTGTGCTAGCTGAGCATAAAGCAATAATTACGGTGCAACATTGAAAGGGTCCAATTTGGTATGTTGCACTCTCTAGTAGATGGTTAGAAATTGATTCGGAAAAGGAATTTACAGTCAACTGTTATAATCGTAGATGGATTTTCAAAAGTTTGCTTGCTCAATAACATGTTGAATCAACCGTGTCAAGTTGAAGTGTGAGGAACCCCCTTCCCCTATAGAACTCTTTGCCTTTTCTCCTAACTCTTTAGCTCTTTTATTTCTCATTTCAGCTTCCTCTTCTTCACCCATGACTCTTTCAATAACTATTTTAATATCATCTTTGCTCACTTGTGCTCCAACTTTTTCTTTCTCTCCGAACATTACAACATTCTCAATGCCAGCCCTTACTCCTGTCTTTAGTATATTCACTATTAGCCTTTCATTGCAGAATTGTTCAACAAACATTGGCCAAGTGATCATTGGTACACCTCCAGATATTCCATCGAGGCTCGAATTCCATCCACAATGTGTTAAGTATCCTCCAATTGAAGTGTGAGATAATATCAGTACTTGTGATGCCCAACCATGGATTAAAAGTCCTTATCCGTTAACTTTTTCCTCAAAATTTTCTTCCACTAGCCATTTCTTAAATTCATCTGACATATGTCTTACAACCCAAATAAATGGTCTTTTCAACGATTCTAAACCAAGTCCCAACTCTATCATTTGTAGCGTTGGAAGGCGCGATAGGCTCCCGAGACATACAAAGAGTACATAGTGTGGTCTCGAAGAATCTAGCCATTTTAGGCACCGGTGTTCATCAATTGAAGCCTTGTTTCCTCTTTCAGCTTTGTCCTGTTTCTCTTTGTTGCACAAAGAAACAGGACCAATTGTCAAAACTTTCTTGCCTTTGGCCTTTTCCAATCCCTTGATATATTCTGGTTCTTACTCCACAAAGCTATTAGCCACCATCCCATAAGATTCTTCTTCTGCTTTCTTCATTTGATCAGCTAATTCTTTCCATTCAGAACTTTTTGGCTTAACAATATTTACAAGCTGAGCTTCGTTTAATTCAATTTTGTTATATACTCCAGGAACAAGAAAATATTCTGTATCAAACTCCAACGTTTCTAATTTCTTCCAATCTCTCAAATTGTGTAAGCATAACAAAGAGAAGCAGCACATCCTATGAAAAACAAGCCTTGGGATGTCGAACTTTTGTGCAACATTAGTTTTCCACGGAAAACACATATCAGATTTTAGGCAACTTGGTGAGGGTTGCAATTCATGAAGAATTTCTTCCACTTGGGGTTGAAGCCTACTGGTAGCATCAAAGAATTTCATCCCAAAATCCATTGATGGAAGCATGTCAAAAGTTTCACACCCTTCAGGTAGTCCAGCCTCTATGCTTGGAAAATAGAGGTGGGCTACCTGAATCTTTAGTCCTGCCTCTATTGCCCGATCAACGACTGTCTTGAATCTAGTGGCATTCAAGTGAGTTGTAAGTATGGTGATTATAACTCCGCACTATGCCAATAGGCGTGCGATGTCAATCATGGGAATTGTATGACCTTGAGCCATGAAAGGAAACAACACAATATGCGGTTGCACTGTGGGAATAGCCATTGGGAAAATATTTGTGAAAGATCAGAGAATTTGGTATGTCTAGGGGTTACACTATGGTTTCAACATTACTTGTATTTATATACATGTGGATTATTGAAATAATAGGTTCATTTAAATTGATGATGTAAGAGCAGATATAAGCGTATTCAGATTTATCTTATTTTATATTGTGGTTGGCAGTGTACATTTGGATTTCTGAGGATGATGTGTTATAATCTATGCACCTCCTAGGGATACTAGAAGGAGGGGTTGAATAGTGTCCTCCAATTTTTGTCAAAGTGTGTGACTCTTGGTTACAAGAACTCAGTTCTTGTACACTTGTTTCAATCACCACTCACCAAACCAAATGTAAAACAGTAGATAAAGAACACGGTATTTTTTACGTGGAAAACTCCTTGCTCAAGGGAGAAAAATCATGACCCACACTCTGAGATTTTGAAAACACTTCCACTAACACAAAGAGCAAGTTTTAGATTACAAACTCTGTAACCAAAGAGCTACACTCTAGACTCTAAACGCTCACAAAGCTAAACTCTAGCTTTACAAAGTAATCACTCAAAAGTGATCACCTATTATAATGGCTTCTAAGATAAGCAGATAGGTAAAACCAACAATCCGTAAAAGTAAAACAACTACAATAAAGAACCTAATCAGTTTGCTAATTATGCTTCGAGTTCTTCAATGGTTGTCATCACAATTAAGTCACTTCAAGAATTATTGAATCGCCTTTCGTTTGCTCTTGACTCTCGTAGTGAATAACTGAGATCGGCTGCCCCAACTACTTGCTTTTATATGGGCTTTGTAACCTTAGCAGTGTTTCACTAGGAAACCTTACAATTATGGTAAGTCAAGATTTCCAGTAATACACTCCTTGTTTAGTACCAACTCTCATTCACACTTCGATGAGATAGCCAGGACACAACTTCTTTTGCTGACTGGGATACATATATGCACACGTGTCATTACTCCTAGTTCTGCATGTATTTGCATTCCACAATCTTTTCGATCAGTCGTGCCCTTCTCCTCAAGGACCAGGTTCTCCACTAAGTCCGTCGTTTGTCATTCTTCATAATATTTATCTCAACAAATTCCCCTTTTTTATGATGACAAACAAATGTTGCCTAAGAACTTGTACATACAAACACTAAGACAAAAAATAACAAAAATACAGTTGAAAGAAATTTAAAACAGATGAGTCATGTCACAAACATCCCACAACATTTCCTTCTTCCCTTTTTGGCATCATCGAAAAGATTTAAAAATCCTGCAAAAACAAGTTAGTACAGTCCAGACTTTAGCACAAGACAACAAGTTAACTAAGAACATAGAGAATATATCCAAGGGCCTAAACAGAACCAGCAGCTATATAGAAGAAACCACAAAAACAAAACAAGCAATTTAAAATCAATCATCCAGGGCACAATACACATGGCCCAATTAAGTATAGACCAAAAGAAATTGTCTTAAATGTGCATCACAAAGAAGAAATAGGGTGAGTTTTTGGGCAAGGAATGGGCAGGCTATTGGCTTAAAGTTTGAACTGCTTGACAAGTGCTTCCAGGTTCTTTGAATTTTTGGCCCTTTCAACAACCAGCTCGGCCTGATGTTTGTTGTACTCAATGGTAAAGTGATCAATTTCTTGATCCTTCAACTTTAGCTGCTTCTTCAGCTCTGCATTTTCATCATTCAGCTCTACAAATGCTGCTCCAGTTCCTACACAGCTTCAACAGCTTCTTCTGATCCAAAACCTTCAATCTCATCAGCCTTTTCCATCTTGACTTGCATAGGATGCTTGGAGGCTCTCCTCTCCTTGAAGAAATCACAGGTCTTCAAGACATTCATGCCAAACATCTAATGATGTGAAGCCTTCTTCCCATTTTTAAGAGGCACTCCAAAGTGTTCAAAAACCTGCTGCAGAATATAGGAACGCACAAGAGTGTGGTTTTTTTCTGTGTCTATAATCCTTTTAATATGCCTAATGATCAGCCCAGGCAGGTTAATTTTGACACCCTTATCCAGCAAGTCTATGTATGTCAAGTCAAGGGCACAGGCTTCACTGTTCCTTTCACCTCTTGGTAACAGGAACCTGTGCGCAAATTCAAACGCCAGCTGATGAGCTGGTTCCACATCTTTCTTCTCAACTTCCCTCTCCTTCCTCAGTTTGGGATTGCCAGAGAACTTCCTCACAACCTCAAAAGGAGAAACATTGTCTATTCTCTTGGGCTACTGTAGCTTCATGTACCTGCAATAACCTTCAACAGGCACATCTAAGATGACACCCAATTCAGCTCTCCCAAACTCTATTTCTATACCCCTAACCACAGAAAAAACTCTTCTACCAGCAATACTACAGTTCACATAGAATTCCCTTACTTCCTCAGCACCAAAAAAAAAAAAAAAAAGAAACATGTCTTCCTTTGTAAAGAGCTTAATCCACCCCTGATCCTTCACCTATCTGACCAAGGGTTTTATCTGAGGCTCTTCCAAGTCACACCAAATACTACCAGCCAGCACCTGATGTTTAGCAAAGAAAGCCACTCTGTCTACCTCCACTTTTCTTTCTTTCTTCTTCTTCTTTGAGTCCTCAAAAATTTCAGAGTCTGAGTCATCTGGGTCCACATAGTCCCCATCCTCATCACTGCTTTCCTTGCCATCAACATGTAGCTTCTTCTCAGTCTCTTTTGCTTTCAGTTACTGAGCATACTTTTCCAGGTTTTCAACTTGCTGCTTTAGAGCTGACCTGGTAGCTACCTTTCTAGGAACTACAGGCTCCTTCATACTCTCAGTGTAAAACTGAGAGTTCCCTTCATCACTTTCATCAACCAGTCCACTCTTTGCTACTACTTTTCTTCTTTTCACCAGTCTTCTCTTCTTTCCTTTTACTGACTTTGTTTCACTAACAAAAACTACCTCATCCTCATCCTCTTCTTCTAACAGTTTTTCATCCTCTTCACCAAACTTTCTCTTCACACTTTTCTTTGGGATTTCTTCCAACCTTCTAGTACCTACTTCTTCTTTCAAGGTACCCTTTTCCTTATCATCCTCATCATCAGTCCATTCTAGTTCTGCATTATCAGTTGCAACAAGAACTGAGGAAGTACTAGGTTATTTCTCAGGTTCCTTGGCAACTCCAGCCAAACTTGGTCCTCCACCAACTGGACCAACAACATCAACCTCCATATGCACTTTCTCTAAGGGAGCAGCCTCTAAACTAGGTTCGTCGACTGAGCCCTTTTGAGATTCCATAGACTCCTCTGCACTCAACCTTTCAAGCATTTTACAGCATCTACACTAGCAATCTCATCAGCCAAACTAGGAACATTGAATTCTACCCTAGGTTCAACACATTCTACTTCAACATTATCCTCCTTCCCCTCTACATCTTTCCCCCTATCAGTTTCACTACCAGACCCCATAGTTTTGACAATTTAATCCATACTCGTTGCCAAAATTTTGGTACTCAATTTCTCAGGACTAACAATGGAATCTAAGGCAGTGGAACTAGTCTGAGTCAAGTCGGGTATTACCTCAACTGATTGCATGTCTGACACAATAGGTGCAGTCGACGGAGCAGATGATTTTGAAGTTGATTTCTTGGGAGCCTTCTTTCAAACTTTCTTTTGAACCTTTAATCTTGCCCTAGCAATTCTTTCCTCCAAAGTGGTAGGCGTAGGGTTAAGTGTAGGATTCTTGAAAGTTGAGTTTCAGAGGTCTTAGTAGGTCAAGCTGAAGATGATTGTGCTTGAGACATTGTTGGAATTTCATGGAAGATTTTTTGGAAGAGAGATGTTTTCTTGTTTCGGATGATTTGTGATCTTCGCCATAATTATATATACTTTGATATTAATTCACTCCTAATTGTATCGTCCTTTGAGTATTTTTATAGTTAAATATGCCCAACTCATTTACGTTCTTGATTCTATATTGATTTTGTTTTATTGTGGCTTATTAGGAACATTTAAAGTTAATTTTGGAGGCAATTTCAAGGAAAGGCTTAAGGCAAGGACTCAACAATGTTCACTAATGCAAAATGCAAAACAAGAGTACATTGGGAAAATAATGAAGTCTGATGTGGCAAGGATAACAAGGTGTAATACCCTGGGCTCGATATGAAGAAGCGGGAGAATTCAAAAACAAGTTAAACAAAATGTCCACGTGTATGCGCGAGATTAAAAGAAGATTAATGAAGCTGGACGGCTGAGATTGGGTATTAGCTAACAGAGTTAGTTATAACTAACTTTAGTTAGTCAGTTTTCTAGTTCTGGTTTCTCTTCTCCTTCGTCTGATTCTCTCCCTCTGATTCTTTCTGTTTCTCTCATCTACTTCTTCTTCTTCTTAGTTCCATTCTTGATTAGTCAATGTATAAGAGAGGATTCAGCTCCATTGTAATGTTTTAGAATTCAGTTTCTATAAATAAAAATTCCCAATTCATTTTAATCCAATCCCGTAACCCTAGATTGTTACAATTGGTATCAGAGCGTTCGATACTGACTGTGGGAAGAATTAATGGTGGAGGGCACGAGAATGAAGTCTATGGATGAAAAGTTGGCTAAACATGATGAGATTTAGCTGGAATTCAAGGCACCTTGGAGCAAATTGTGGAAAAATTAGATGTGTTGGAGCAGAATCAAGCGAGTGGAAGCACCCCTGAACCCATCATCACCAACGGATTACTTCCAACCCCAATATATGAGAATCTGACTGGTAGAGCACCAGGTTTGCAACTGTTACCCCCAAGCTTGAATTCCCTAATTTTGATGGAAAAGAACCTAAGGTGTGGATTAGGAAATGTGAAAGGTATTTTCAACTGTATAAGTTGTAGATACCCAGAAATTAGAAGTTGTTCTTCATTTACACGACAAGGCAGAATCTTGGTACCATTCATTCCTTTTGCGTAATGGAGTTGTGCCTTGGGTAAGATTTAAGGAGGATATTTGTGAAAGATTTGGTGAAAACCCCTTAGAAGATATAGTAGAGGAATTTCAAAACCTGAAGCAAACTAGTTCTGTGGAAGCCTATTTGAGTAGATTTGAAGACATGAAGGCTGAGATGATAATTAGGAACCCAGCCCTTAATGAAGCTCACTTCTTGTCTCATTTCATTGGAGGCCTTAGGCACCAAATTAAATATGCTGTGAAACTGTTTAAACCCCCAACCTTGAAAGAGGCTGTAGAACAAGCAAGAATGCAGGAGAGAGCTATTCAAGTAGCCCAAGAGAGGGAAGTGGTGAGGGCACCCTATAATGAAGTAAGGAAACCTTACAATGGCCTTAATGACTCGGGAATGAATAGAAATCCTCAGCTGAATAAGCAGAATCCCATCAGGCTAAGTCAAGAGGTTTATAATTATAGAAGGGAAAATCACATGTGTTATAAGTGTGGGGAGAAATACACCCGTGGTCATCAATGCAGGCTGAAGCAACTAAACTGCATAGTAGGGGGCAATGGGTGGATGAACAGGAGAAAATTGAGATACTACAAGAAGCACCTGAAAGTGAAGACATGCTAAATGAAGAGTTACAAGAGGCAGTGTGCCTTAATGCACTGTTGGGTAGTAATAATGGGGTCAATACTATTAAGGTCAAGGGAACAGCTAAAAGGAAGAACCTCACCATACTTGTTGATACAGGTAGCACTCATAGCTTTATAGATGCACAAACTGTAAGGGAAGCAGGGTATGACACCTCTTATTGTTGTCCAATTAGAGTCACAGTTGCAGATGGTAACTACATGCTCAGTAATTCTTGTTGTGCTGGATTTTCCTGGGTAATGGAGGGCATAAGATTCAATGATGACCTCAGGATTATCAAATTGGGAGGGTGTGAAATGGTTTTGGGAGCTGATTGGATGAAAGGCCATAACCCTGTGACTTTTGACTTTGTCAAAAACAAGGTCACTGTATATCAGACAGGTAAGAAGGTAGCATTACATGGATTGAATGAGAATGCTGAGCTCAGTATGATAAGTGGCAGTGCTATGGGCAGATTGTTGAGGAAAGGTCAAACCATGATGGCTCATTTGTTCATGATGACATCTGTAGCTGAAACACAGACACAGGACCAGAACCATGAGCAGCCTATTGAGCAGTTGCTGAACAAGTATGCTGATATCTTTCAAGAACCTAAGACACTACCTCCTTACAGACCAGCTGATCATCCTATTCCACTATTACCAGGTGCTAAGCCAGTAAGCTTGAGACCATATAAGTACAATCACTTCCAAAAAAATGAAATGGAGAAACAGGTTAAAAGTATGATGCAGCAGGGTGTAATCCAGAACAGTCAGTCACCTTTTTCTTCTCCAGCATTATTAGTAAAAAATAAGGATGACACCTGGAGGTTTTGCGTAGACTACAGGGGGTTAAACAACATAACAATAAAGGATAAGTACCCAATTCCAATAGTTGATGATTTGCTAGATGAATTGCATGGCTCTACCGGTCTCTAAGATTGACTTGAGAGCAGGATATCACCAAATCAGGATGAGAGAAGAGGATGTGTTTAAAACTGCTTTTAGAACTCACATGGGTCACTATGAATTCAGAGTTATGCCATTTGGTCTCACTAATGCTCCAGCAACATTTCAGGCACTTATGAATCAGGTTTTTCAACCTTACCTGAGGAAGATTGTTCTAGTATTTTTTGATGACATACTCAGCTACAGCAAACACTTAAAGGACCATGTGACTCATTTGGAGATAGTATTCCAGACATTAAGAGAGAATAGCCTGTGGGCTAAGAGTTCTAAATGTTCCTTTGCTCAGCCTAAGGTAGAGTACTTGGGACATGTCATTTCAGCAGAAAGGGTATCCACAGAACCCTCTAAGGTACAAGCAATGCTGGATTGGCCTACACCTAAAAATATGAAAGGGTTAAGAGGATTTCTAGGCTTAACTGGGTACTATAGGAAATATGTAGCAGGCTATGGGAAGATAAGCAAACCACTCACAGATCTTCTTAAAAAGAATGCATACCAGTGGAATGAAGAAGCTGAAACTGCATTTCAGAAACTCAAGCAAGCTATGGCAACAACACTAGTTCTTGCACTCCCTGACTTTGAACAAGAGTTCATTGTAGAGATGGATGCATGCCACACAGGCATAGGAGCAGTACTGATGCAACAGAATAAGCCTATTGCTTATTTCAGTAAAGTCTTAGCACCTAAACACTGGGGCAGGTCAATTTATGAGAAAGAATTCATGGCTCTTCTGAATGCAGTTGACAGGTGGAGACACTACCTCCAGTTCAGGCATTTTGTAATCAGAACAGATCATCACAGTCTAAAGTTTTTGCTAGAACAAAAGGTGACATCTGCAGTCCAACAAAAGGGGTTAACCAAACTGTTGGGGCTTGACTATGAAATTCACTACAAAAAAGGTGCTGAGAATAAGGTAGCAGATGCATTGTCTAGGGAGTATGATATAGGAACACAGCTGGAACAGCAAGATACAGTAGCTGAACTACAAGCCATATCTGGAGCAGTGCCCATCTAGATGCAGGAAGTTCAGAATAGCTATGAAGGAGATTCACTAGCCAAGGGTATAATCACTGAAGTATCTGTAGACTCTCAAGGCCCTAACATATATCACTATGCAGCTGGTGTTTTGAAAAGGAAAGGCAAGGTGTACATTGGATCTGCAGGAGAGCTAAGGCATAAGTTAGTACAAAATTTTCATGAATCTTCTATAGGTGGCCACTCAGGGCAACAAGCAACCTTACAGAGGTTGGCCAGTGTATTCTATTGGCCAGGGATGAAAGCTATGGTGAATTCACATATCATGGCCTGTGATACTTGCCAAAGAAATAAAGATGAACACCTACAGTATCCGGGTTTGCTCCAACCTCTGCCTATACCAGACCAGTCTTGGAGGCACATCAGCATGGATTTTATTTAAGGCCTTTCTAAGTCTAGAGGGAAGGAGGTTATTCTGATGGTAGTGGATAAGAGGACCAAATTTGCTCACTTCATAGCCCTTGCTCATCCTTACACAGCAGCTCAGGTGGCAAACCTGTTCTTAAAAAGAGTACACACTCTGCATGGGTTCCTTGAGTCAATTCTATCTGACAGGGATAAGATTTTCCTCAGTAACTTCTGGAAGGAACTCTTCAAGCTAGTAGGCACTCAACTACTATACAGCACATCCTACCACCCCCAAACTGATGGCCAAACTGAGAGGGTGAATAGATTTCTGGAAACTTATTTGAGGTGTATGACTTCTTGCAGACCAAACCAATGGAAGCAATGGTTACCCATGGCTGAGTGGTGGTATAATTCTAACTATCACTCCAGCCTAAAATGTACACCTTTTGAGGCACTGTATGGATACTCTCCTCCACAAGTCTCCCTTGGGGCCAATGTTAGAATCTATAGTGCCTGCAGCTGAGAACACTGTCTTGGCAAGGCAATAGATGCAACAGATTCTGAAGGATCATCTATCCCTAGCTCAGGAAAGGTTAAAAATGAAGGCTGACATAAGAAGAACTAAGAGGTCATTTGCAGTGGGAGACAAAGTGTTTCTAAAACTTCAACCCTACAGGCAGTCATCAGCAGCTTTAAGGAGGAATCTTAAGCTGGGCTCTAAGTACTATGGGCCCTATAAGGTGGTGGAAAGGATTAGAAAGGTGGCTTATAAGCTTGAGCTTCCAGCCTCAAGCAGAATACATCCTGTGTTTCATGTGTCCTTGCTCAAGAAGAAGTTGGGCAAGCAGGTTGTACCCCAGACTACCTTACCAGCAACCAATGAAGATGGCCAGATCATGGTAAAACCAGTGGTTATTTTACAGAGGCAATTGGTTAAGAAAAACAATGCAGCAGTTGTCAAAGTGTTCGTTCAGTGGTTTAATCTTCCTCCTGAGGATGCCACTTGGGAAGATTATGAGTTTTTGAAGAATCAATTTCCAGACTTTGTTGATCATCCTTGAGGACAAGGATTCTTTGATGCAGCCGGGATTGTAATACCCTGAGCTCGATATGAAGAAGCAGGAGAATTCAAAAACAAGTTAAACAAAATGTCCACGTGTACGCACGAGATTAAAAGAAGATTAATGAAGCTGGACGGCTGAGATTGGATGTTAGCTAACAGAGTTAGTTATAACTAACTTTAGGAAAAGTTAGTCAGTTTTCTAGTTCTGGTTTCTCTTCTCCTTCGTCTGATTCTCTTCCTCTGATTATTTCTCTTTCTCTCATCTACTTCTTCTTCTTCTTCTTCTTAGTTCCATTCTTGATTAGTCAATGTATACGAGAGGATTAAGCTCCATTGTAATGTTTTAGAATTCAGTTCCTATAATAAAAATTTCCAATTCATTTTAATCCAATCCCTAACCCTAGATTGTTACACAAGGAAGCAAGGAATTGAAGATATTGGAAATATAGTCCTAAAACCATATATCAACTCACAATCCAATCCAAAAGAGGAAAAGAGAAGTGCTAAAAATTGCAGTTTACGTGCACCATTCCAATTAAAAAGCCAATTTGAGTCTAATTAGGACAAGGCTTATTTCCTTTACTATAAAAATAACTTAATGTACTGGTTGGAGGAGACTCACGCTGGAACAAAGGAGAAACACACCAGCAACATTGGAGTCGCGCAACCTTCAAAGAGTTTATTCTTTCTCTTTCTTTTAATTTTCTAGTTTGTTAGTTCTAAAGTTGTGGGATTCTCCATGATTGTTGATATTTAGATGTTAATTTGATTTTATTAGTTTATCATATTGGGTTATTTATTAAATCCTGAGCTTAATTATTTGATTGCTTGATCACCAATTGAATACTATGTACGAATCTTGAATTGAACTTTTGCAAACTGTGTGGTGGTCAGTCGAATAATTGTCCTAAGTATCATAATTCTTCTCCAAGCAATTTTTGTGATGATTCTAACAATGTTTGTGAGTTTGACAGGAGCGATAAAGTGCATGTTGTAAGTGAAACTTGGCTTAAGGATCAAACTCAACTATTAGAAGCTTATGGAGATTTTAGGAGTGAACTTACAAATATGATGAGACAATTTATGGAAGAAAAAGTGGAGCTCGGACAAGATATCTACCAATTTGGCTTGTCTATTCATGAGTTGGAGGAAAATTTGCGTGATACAGCTGAGGCGTCTAAGTCTCAACAACCAATTGTTGTGAATAGTGCATTTGAGGTTGTTGGGATAGAAGAAGAGGTAGAAAAATTAGCACTAGAGTCCAGTGAGGAAGTGAAAAATATATATTTTGGAGATTCTAGTGTGTTTAAAAGTGAGGGTATCAAGATTGATACAACTTTGGAATTGGAGTGCATATGACCTCATTCTCTGTATTTTTCGACATTGTGGTTGGGTGGTGACATGAGAATCGAGCCATCCGAGCTAGTAGAGGAGTCTAGGGAGGAGGAAGAATAAGGTGCCTATATTTTAAAGTTTGCTATGCCGAAGAGACAAAACGACATCTCTCATTTAAAAGCGATGCGATATTCATTGTATGGCTATTATGGATTTATACCACCATCTCGAAACCATAATCATAAGCTTGAACACAAATTGGGGAGACAATTCATAAGTTCCAAATGAAGGCAAAAATGGTGAAAATGCGTGTTCTGGGAAAACGAAAGGAGTAGGCATCTTCCCCGTAAGCATAGAAAATAAAGTTTTTCCCGTTTGAGGCAGTGAACTCTTGGCCAAGGCGTGCAACTTGGCGTCCATTTAACTTAGGAAAAATATTTTTGAAGCTCGCGTCTTTGCTAGCGTGCACCGGTAAGTTCAAAATCTTGAAGAACACCCAAGTCCTGCAACTGTTCTCTTATTTTTCGAAGTCTCAAACCCCTTCTCCTAAACTCCCTTTCACGTACTCATACACACCAGAGGCCGGAAGCCATCACCCCTGTTCAATCTAAGACAATCAGGTATGGCCGTTCTTCTTTCCCCTTCCTGCCTTTTCTCTCTCTTCCCCTTGTTTAATTCAGATTCTACATTTTTTTCCTGTTCTTCTTTTGCTAAACTGTGGTTGTTACGTAAATTGGTGACTGGTGTTTAGCTGGCTGTATTGTTGTAGTTCAGGGTAGTATTGTTGATAGTTAATATCTCGCAGGAGTTGGGAGGGTTCAATTCGAACCAATTATACCTACAAGAGGCTGCCCGGATCAGCGCACACAATTTGTTTGCTGATATGCCCCAATGAACTGTTGGCAATTGTTTGGCCAAGTCTGAGTAGTCGAACTACATTATAAGCTTTGTAGGCATAATTTCAAGTGCAGAGTTATTGGTCGAGGGTTAGAATACTAGTTGCGTAAGCTTGAACGTGCGAACAACCTTTGTCGATTGCGCGTGCTATAACACTGCCCTTTTAGCTTGCTTTTAGTCTGCTTCTTGTCTCTCTAACTTAGTGAACTGTTTTCAGTGTCCCTTGAGATAGTTTAGGACAAGTGTGGGATGCAGTAGTCACTGCTAACAGCTGCACCTGTGTAAGACTAACTATATGAATTCTATGGGCAAATTATTCTAGCCCTGCAGCTAGATAAGTCTTTTATCAAATCCTCATCTTTGATGCTTTTTTTAACAGTAATATGTGCAATTGTCGTGATTGGTAATTCCTAACAGGGTTCTTTAATGGTTGTTATACTGGTGACTACCTCTTTGGCTTTTTGGACATTATTGTTGCAGTGTAGAGCCTCTTTGCGAGCATCCTGCCTGACTTAGGACTTTGAGAAGGTTGTCTTATACAATGCTAAACATATCTTGAAATCCTGGGCTACAAAGGTACACTCTGGAGCAAGCAAAATTGACAAAGGCATGGCTTGATTATGCAATTACTATCCTAATAATTATAAACCTAGTTATAATTGCACCATAGTTTCCATACACGACCTAATACTAACTGGTGCACGAAATAATATCTCTGCATTTATGAGTGAAATGCTTCAAATGAGAACTGGTTGACAAATAGAGGAACGTGATAAGAGCTCGTCATATATAGAAAAAAAAAATTTGTGTAATTGCATTTGGAAGATGATTTCATATATATAAACTGAGTTTTCTCCTTCTGCTAATTTCAGATATACAGAAGGGTCCAAGATGTACATTTTTTTTACATTATTTCTCCCAGTATGATCATTGGAAGATTCGTCTATAAGAAAGATCAGACGCATATTCTGAAAATATGCATCTGAGAGGAAAATGGAAAAGGTGCAGACTTTAAAAAGCAAAAAAAAAAACATAGTAGGATTGTTAGCACTAACAGATTTTAAAATATATTTTGTCTGATAGGTACAAGCAATGAAGGAGTACAAGTAGGGAGACTATTCTGAGATAGCTGTTAGAGTAGAACAACAGCTTTGATTTGTAATATTTTTATAGGTGATTAATAAAATTATTAGTAAAAAAGGTTAATTTTTTCATGCTAAGATTTAATTTGAAATATATGACATACATCTCACCAATTCCCGCTAAGAGTAGCCTTTCTAGTGCTACCTGCACATAAAGTAAAGGTTTTTATGCAACTGTCCATAGGGTTCTGATATAGTGGGATTGTTCAAATTGTTACAACCTATAGCAGATGGGTTTGATTTGATTCTAAAAAATCCTATTTCACCAAGTAGCGCTTCTTTTTTTGGTTAAAAGATATTTATTCATACTAATTAAGTAGCATTACAACCAGTAGCCATGGATATCCCATTGGGATCAAATCCATGGATATTAAAGTCAACATTACAAAATAAAGAGATGCCATCAATATCACTTAAGTTTCCAAGGCTTGCCAAGTTATTACAGTTACTATCCAAAATAGATAAGACATAACTAGTTGCTTCAAAATCAACCTTTTTAGTCCTACAAGGAATTCAAAAATTTGCTTGCTCAGTGACATCTTGAATCAATTGTGTCAAGTTGAAGTGAGAGGAACCCCCTTCCTCCAGAGCTGTCCTTGCTTTTTCTCCCAACTCTTTAGCTCTTTTTCTTCTTATATCAGCTTCCTCTTCTTCACCCATGACTCTTTCAATAACAATCTTAATATTATCTTTGCTTACTTGTGCTTCCACTTTTTCTTCCTGTCCAACCAAAACAGGATACTCGATGCCAGCCTTTACGCCTGTCTTTAGTACATTCACTATTAGCCTCTCATTGAGAAACTGATCAGAAAACATTGGCCAAGTAATCATTGGTACACCCGCTGATATTCCTTCGAGGCTCGAATTCCATCCACAATGTGTCAAGAATCCTCCAATTGAAGTGCGAGATAATATCAGTACTTGTGGTGCCCAACCATGGATTAAAATTCCTTGTCCTTTAACTCTTTCCTCAAAATTTTCTTTCACTAGCCAATTATTGAATTCATCCGGCTTGTGTCTAAGAACCCAAATGAAGGGTCTTTTTGATGATTCTAAACCAAGTCCCAGCTCAATCATTTGTGGCGTTGGAAGGCGTGATAGGCTCCCGAGACATACAAAGAGTACAGAGTTTGGTGTCCAAGAATCCAGCCATTTTAAGCACTGGTGTTCATCAATTGAAGCCTTGTTTCCTCTTTCAGCCTTGTCCTGTTTCTCTTTGTTGCACAAAGAAACAGGACCAATTGGCCAAATTTTCAAGCCTTTGGCCTTTCCAATCCCTTGACATATTCTGGTTCTAACTCCTCAAAGCTATTAACCACTATCCCATAAGCTTCTTCTTCCGCTTTCTTCATTTGATCATTTAGTTCATTCCAATCAGAGTGTGCTCTACTAAACTGATTTGAAAGTTGAGCGTTGTTTATTTTAATTTTGTCCGGTAATCCAGGCACTTGAAAAGACTCTGTATCAGATTCCAATTTTTCAAGCCCCTCCCAACCTCTCAAATTGTGTAAGCACAATAAAGAAAAGGAACACATCCCATGAAAAACAAGTCCATCATTTCTTCCACATATCAGATATTATGCAACTCGGTGAAGGATCCAATTCTTGCATCATTTCTTCCACTTGGGGCGGAAGCCTACTCGTAGCATCGAAGAATTTCATCATCAAATCCATCGATGGAAGCATGTTTAAATTTTCACACCCTTCAGGTTATACCTGTCAATCGGGCCGGGCTAGCCCGGTACCGGACAGGACCGGACCGGTAAAAGACCGGACCGGACCTGACCGGTTCATTATAAGCGGTCCGGGTCAAGGAGGAAGCGGGTTGCGGGCCGAGCCGGGCTTAAAAAAAAAGACCGGTTAGCCCGGACCGGTAAAAGACCGGTCTTTGGCCCACGGTAGACCGGACCGGACCGGTTTTTTCATAGAAAAATAATACTATATATCGAGGGAAATTGAGGCATGTTTTTGCCAAGAATCATACAAAATATAATGTAGTATTTAGTCCCTTTTAGAATCCCTCAATATGCAATAATACAAAGATATTTTTAGCTTCATTAAGTACAACGAATGAACATATCCATTTACTATTTTTTCATTGCTAATCAAGAATATATATTAATTAAGTATTTTATACAACTTATCTTCTTGGTTGTAAGAG
The DNA here is from genome assembly GCA_037355625.1 of Petunia x hybrida. NCBI lineage: Eukaryota > Viridiplantae > Streptophyta > Magnoliopsida > Solanales > Solanaceae > Petunia > Petunia x hybrida. The sequence continues at coordinate 136,785 of JBBBVM010001166.1, forward strand.
AATTTGATAGTCTCAGTTTCTCACCCTTGAGTTGTAGTATTAAAGTTGTATCTATTTGACTAAGCGTACTATAGTAATGATGAGATAGTACTTACTTAAAATAATAACAATGATTTTTTACTTCATGAGTAGTGCATCAAATTAACATAGTAATTAAACTTGGTTTCCATCAATGAATCAAAGTATATGATTCTCAAAATGTTTGATTCTTTTCACCTTCCTTCTCTTTTTATATAGGATTATATGTCCTTCCAATTGCAAGTACAAAGTGATAGGTTTAGCTAAAATATGAAAAAGAAAAAAAAAACGGACCGGACCGGTCCGGTGCTTAATGGGTTAAGGGCCGAGCCGGGCTTCAATTTTTTGAAAAAAAGACCGGTTCGGACCGGACCGGTAATGGCCCGGACCGGATCGGACAGGTACCGGGACCGGTGAGCCGACTCTTAACGAGCCGGTCCGAGCCGGTCCTGGCCCAATTGACAGGTATACTTCAGGTAGTCCAGCCTCTTTGCTTGGAAAATAGAGGTGAGTAACCTGAATGTTTAATCCTGCCTCTACTGCATGAGCGATAACTGTGTCGAATCTAGTGGCATTCAAGTGTGTAGTAAGAATTGCGATTGTAACTCCGTGCTGTGCCAATAGTTGCGCAATGTCAATCATGGGAATCATGTGGCCTTGTGCCATGAAAGGAAATAGTACAAAATGTGGTTGCATTGTGGGAACAGACATTATTGGCAAATTTTAGTAGTTGAAAGATTCAGAGAATTTGGTATTTTTAGGAGTTAACACTATGGCTTGAACATTGCTTGTTTTTATATAGTACATGTTCAATTATTGAAGCCATAGCTTCAATGCAAATTGATGATGTAAGAGCTGACATAAGCATTTTTTGATATATCTTGCGTATGTTATTTTGTGGTTGGCAGTTTATTGCTTTCTCAGAATGATCGATTACCTATCGCTGTCAGTCACGTTTTTTAAAGTTACTTGTACGATGTTCCAGCATTTGTAACAAAGCATAGGACACTTAGCTATGGTCACGTCTAAGTGTTAGAACTCTTTTGCCACATTTTCCATGAAGCCACTTGTTATTTCTCTCTCTAGAAATAATCAACTGTTCTACTTTTCTCATGCGTGATTAGAAATGGAGAATCTTTTGAAATAAATCATATTTTGGCAACAAAGGTTTCATCTAAGTAGATTTCTGATGTGCTAAGCATTCGTATTCCCTTTGAGCACGACCTAAAAAAGGAGGAAACATATGGTCAGAGGCATGTACAAGAGGAAATGAGAAGTCATTGATGTCAGCGAAGAAAGTATTTACAAAAAGATGCTGCTATTTGACCATACCCGGTGAAAAGTTCATAAAGTCTCTCTTCACTTTTGGCTTCAATCACCATTATTTTCCTCCAATAATTTCCCTTCACTATTCTTTTCTTTCCAATAAATTTTCCTCTAAAAATATAATAATTACTATAAATTAGCATGTCCATCTTTTTATGATCCCAATACATTGAACAATTAAACTAAATATATGAGCATATTATTCTTAATATTGATATCAGTACATTATAATTAATATTGAATATATGAGTGTAATTTAAATGAGTACTGAATTTAACTGATTTCTTTTTTTTTGCTTGTAGGAGTTTTTCATTAAATAATTAAATTCTAGATGGCAACATAAATGACCAATTTTCATTGTAGTTAATTTATTAATGTATTGAAATTGAACTCATTTGAATTATGAAAATTTAATTGACAACTTAATGAAAATGCACGCCTTATATATTTCAAATTTATTCCTCTGTATTTTTACCTACACTATTTATAAATTTATCAGCAAAAAAATTATAATTCACATATTAGCATACAAATAATACAACAAGAATTATGTGAGAACTATAAAAAAAAATTAGGAAATAAATTTGTTATGAGATATACAATATATTATCAAGAATAAATACATATATGACATCATCAATCAAACCGCTAAATGATCATGCATCGTGTAAAATCATCATAAGTAGGAGTAGGAGTAGTTGTTAGTGTGTTTCTACGCTCTTTGTATTGAACCTCTGGATAATCTCGCTTTTACTGTCAACCAAAGCCATTTTAGTCCTATGTTTATGTTTTTGTCTTGTTTGATGGGTCGACAAAAAATAGACTAAAGAAAGGACGAATGTAGTTGCCTGATGGATCAACTAACGCCTTAGAAATTGAAGACAAGAATTTGCGTGTTTAAGTATAGTTGGAGTGAACCCATTAACAAATGAAGCTACTCTAGCATAATGGCAACTATTGTGATATTGTAATTGAAGGTTAAAGGTTCGAACCTGGTAAAAGTCTGTCATCTAACCTATTTTTTCAATTACTTTATATTTAATTACTCTTGCTATGTAGCCAATTTTTTTAATATCTTTTATATGTTATTACATATACTAATGAATTTTGATTTGCTCTATTTGATCATTCAATTACTCTTGCTATATAGCAAAATTTCTTATATCTTATATATGTTATCACTTATCTTATATATGTTATCACTGATAGTAATGAGTTTTGATTTGCCTTATCTGATCCTTCAATCACCGATAGTAATGAACAATTAAAAGCACCTTCGGGGACATATAATTATATACAATAACATATACATACAATATTTTCAATAAAGTTAGGTATATTTTCATCTATAAGGACATATTTTTTGGTCAAACGAAAATTTTTATTCTACTAAATTAATAAGATAAATAAGGACATTATCTTGGTTCTAGTTTAGATGTGTCACGACTAAGAATATTATTTCGAGCTTGAAATAAGATACTATTTCGATGTTTTTAAGTTAGTGACAATTCATGTTAAATTTTAACTTTGAGTAATTTTTTTCAGTTATATAAATTAAATTTAAATGAATATGAAAGTTTTTAAAAATTTATACCTTGTAAATTGCACGACTAGCGTATGCGTATTACAAGTATTTATGTATATATTAATTAAATAAAAGATTTTCCTCCATAGGTTATGGTGGGATTCGATTCAAAAATTTTTTTTATAATCCTAACAAAAACACTTTATTTTTCCAAAAGAGGGGTTTCAAATAAATGCAAAAGATGAACAAAATGTTTTTTTTAAATAGCTTTTAGACTCTTCTTTTTTTTTTTCCTAGAAAATACTTATTTTAAACATCAAGTTAAAAAATATTTTTTGTTAAACACTTTACAAAGCTATTTTTTTTTTAAAAAAATTGTGTACTAAAAAGTGACGTATTAGAAAGAAGAAAGCACAAAAATAATTATCATGAAATTAAACTTTCGTATATATTAAGAAGAATATGAAATATGGACTAAGTATAGGATTTCTTTTTATATTATGAAAAAAATCAGAAAGCCACAAGTTGATATTCAGATTTTTGAGAAGATATAATGAAAGAAAATGTGCGCAAAAAATATAGTTTTTACACATCCTATGCATTGGGAATGTAAAAACATAATACTAACTACAAAGAGAGAGAGAGAGAAAGAGAATGTGCGAGTGAAATCCCAAATTTGATTTTTTTTTTCATGAAGGGTATGATGGGCACAAAAAATATAGGAAGTGTCCATAATGCCCCAATTCCCTAGAAAAATGACTTAATTACCCCCAATATGGCTATTAGTGCCAAGAAAAGTATGGTTACATATAATTTTCCTTTACAAAAATCTAGAGAAGAAACCCTTAGATTCAATACTTAAATTTAACACTTACAATATTAACAGAAGAAAAATAACAGATCAAACAATGCATTATTTTTCTTGTTGGTGATGGGTTTCTTTGGACTGTGATTGACTCAATATTATTTTCTATTTTTTTTAACAAAAAGTTACATTTGACAGTTTATAGGTCTGGCATTTTATAAGTGGTTCTCTTTAATGTATTTTCTTCATTAATGGTACCTTTCTTGATACGTAGTATAAAGCAGCGGGCACTTGCAATTGAATATTACAAACGACAAACTAGCAAGTAACTTGCAACTTTCTTCACGAAAGTAAAATTAAATTATCTTACATCTTCAAAGCAATTTTGCCTAGTAGCTTGTGAATTGTGATTTACACCATGTCGCCTTCCAAATTGTTTCAATTTTAAGTATCACAATTTCATAAAGTATTTGATTAGCATAGTCGACCACTAGGACTTAATGGGACTCTCGCTTCCTATAAAGCATCTGATTTGTGTTCGAAATTGAATCTTAACCAAAAAAAAGACATCTATTTACCATCAAATTAGGATTTAATCATATATACGCTCTCATAGTTCAAAAAAGTCATACATTATCTGTATTTGAACTGGTTATATACTGCATATTCGGGTTACCATATAAAATTACTACAAACAGTTATTTGTTTCTATATATTAACTCGATGGTGCAAATATTTTAATATTTAACTCTCATTGTTAGCTGGTGCACAGAATAATATTTCTGCATTTTTAAGTGAAAATGCGTAAAAGCTGGCTGATAAATAAAAGAAAAGTTATGTAATTGCAGTTGATAATGCATCTAAGGACTGTTGCATGAAGCAATAAACAATAAGATGAATTTACTTTATATGCTAAGTTTCAGAATTACAGGAGGTATCTTGTTCCACCCACCAGGAGTATCATTTCCTTCATTATTTTCCCTGGAGGATCATTGAAAAATGATTCGTGTATAAGCAAGATCAAATGCTAATGTCTGATATTAATTTGCATATGAGTAATTTTTGGAATAGGCTCAGACTCTTAAAATCAGCTCCTACCTGATATTTTAGCTCAGAGTTAATTTGAATAGCATGACATACATTGTTCCATCAGTGTATATAGCAGTTCGGCAGTTCCAGCTGAAATATTTCTACTAATAGTAAACTTTTTGTGCTAGCTGAACATAAAACAATAATTATTGCGCAAAAAAGGCGCAGTTTGGATTGTTACAATCTCTAGTAGATGGTTAGAAATTGATCTTAAAAGGAACTTGGAATCGACTTTATAATCCTAGATGGATTTTAAAATATTTGCTTGCTCAGTGACATCTTGAATCAACTGTGTCAAGTTGAAGTGTGAGGAACCCCCTTCCTCCATAGCCCTCTTTGCCTTTTCTCCCAACTCTTTTGCTCTTTTTCTTCTCATTTCAGCTTCCTCTTCTTCGCCCATGACTCTTTCAATAACCATCTTAATATCATCTTTGCTCACTTGTGCTCCAACTTTTTCTTCCTCTCCAAACATAACAGGATTCTCAATTCCAGCCTTTACTCCTGTCTTCAGTACATTCACTATTAGCCTTTCATTACAGAATTGTTCAGCAAACATTGGCCAAGTGATCATTGGAACGCCTGCAGATATTCCTTCGACACTCGAATTCCATCCACAATGAGTCAAGAATCCTCCAATTGAAGTGTGAGATAATATTAGTACTTGTGGTGCCCAACCATGGATTAAAAGTCCTTGTCCTTTAACTCTTTCCTCAAAATTTTCTTCAACTAGCCAACTTTTAAATTCATCTGACTTGTGTCTAACAACCCAAATAAAGGGTCTTTTCGACGATTCTAAGCCAAGTCCCAGCTCTATCATTTGTGGCGTTGGAAGGCGCGATAGGCTCCCGAGACATACAAAGAGTACAGAGTTTGGTCCCCAAGAATCTAGCCATTTTAGACACTGGTGTTCATCAATTGAAGCCTTGTTTCCTCTTTCAGCCTTGTCCTGTTTCTCTTTGTTGCACAAAGAAACAGGACCAATTGGCCAAATTTTCAAGCCTTTTGCCTTTTCCAATCCCTTGACATATTCTGGTTCTAACTCTTCAAAGCTATTAGCTACTATCCCATAAGCTTCTTCTTCTGCTTTCTTCAGTTGATCAGCAAATTCATTCCAATCAGGACCTCTTGGCTTAACAATATTTGAAAGCTGAGCTTTGTTTAATTCAATTTTGTCATGTAATCCTGGAACTTGAAAATATTCTATATCAGACTCCAACTCCTTCCAATCTCTCAAATTGTGCAAGCACAATAAAGAAAAACAGCACATCCCATGAAAAACAAGCCTAGGAATGTTGAATTTTTGTGCAACATTAGTTGTCCATGGAAAACACATATCAGATATTATGCAACTTGGTGACGGTTGCAGTTCATGAAGCATTTCTTCCACTTGTGGTTGAAGCCTACTGGTAGCATCAAAGAATTTCAATGCGAAATCCATTGATGGAAGCATGTCGAAAGTTTCACACCCTTCAGGTAGTCCAGCCTCTAAGCTTGGAAAATAGAGGTGAACTACCTGAATCTTTAGTGCTGCCACTACTGCCCGATCAACGACTGTCTTGAATCTAGTGGCATTAAAGTGTGTAGTAAGAATGGTGATTATAACTCCGCGTTGTGCCAATAGGCGTGCGATGTCAATCATGGGATTTGTATGGCCTTGTGCCATGAAAGGAAGCAGCACAAAATGTGGTTGCACTGTGGGAATAGCCATTGGGAAATTATTAGTGGAAAGATCAGAGAATTTGGTATGTCTAGGGGTTACGCTATTGTTTCAACATTGCTGCTCTTTATATACATGTTGAATATTGAAGCCAATATTTCATTGTAAATTGATGATGTAAGAGCAGACATAAGCATATTCAGATTTATGTTATGTTGTTTTCTGGTACTTTGCAGTGTACATTTGGATTTCTGAGGATGATGTTTACCCGTCAGTGACATTTACCTAAAGTTAATTATGGGATGTTCCAGCATTTTTAATAATGACAAGATGAAGCTTGTGGTTCTTACAATATTGGGTTTGGACCAGCGTATGGAGATATTGCTGCCTGTTAAAATATTTCTTGGAAAAACACAAGATGTATACAAGATATAGTTCAGAAGACTACAAATCGTTATCTCTATGTGGCTGGTATGGACTACATCTTTGTTAAAACAAACACCTTTAGCAATGAAACCAATGTGGCTGGTGGTTATACAGTACAAACTTGTAAATAGTGACATTCTACACTATCATGTCACAAAAAAGATAACTATAGGTAATCGTCAATAATAAATAAAATCATAAGTGAAATCGTTAACTTAGAAATAAGACATGATAAGTGAAATCCATTGCTAAATCGTGCAGTTAATGATTAATGATTTTCTCATCTTTCAATTTTAGTTCTTGATAACAGAAGAAAGAAAGATAATATTTACTTTGACATCGTTTAAATGTTTCACATGGCCGGAGCTGCACCTTATTATTCTATTAATAATGAGAATAATTATATATCGTGCCTAACTTTTAATAGTATAAGAAAACGACTCAAGCCCCTCTTACAGGTTCAATAAAAAGGCAGTGATGAAAAGACCTTCTAAATTGCATATTTACCAAGAACATGGAATTGAAAACCATGTCAAAAGGTTTCATTTCCAAAAGGTTTCATTTCCACAGAGGATTAGTCAAATTACATGAAATTTGCAGTATCCGGTTGAAAAGGAAGAAAGAAAAATAAGATGAAGTCGAGAAATGGAAAATCTCCTTTAAGCTTCCCATGACCACTTGTTAAAAAGAATATTTAGATATTGAAAATTTAATTGACACAGACAATCGTCAAAATTGATATTGAAATTCTTGGTCCTCGTTTACTACTTAGACCGCATTGGTCGTTCATCGCTGATGTTACCATTGACATAAAAATAAGTCCTAATATCTTTTGTTTCTTCAGACTTCTATGATCAAATCTGAATGAAATCATATCCAGGCACAAACATCCAATTCCACGTAACTCCAGAGTCCAGAGGAAAGAGAAATTAGGCACCAAAGAATCTGTTCTTCTAGAAAGAATTAGCCATCTTTAACAAACTTTGACACGCCATCCGTTTTATTTTTTAATAGCAGATGTTCGAACAAGCATTGAGTTTAAGAAAGAGCAAGAAGGAGTTATTTCAGCAAATACCCAAAGTGGGTAAAATTTATCCGCACCCTGATATTTATACCAAACTAAACGGATTTACTACAGTCAAAATGATATATTAAGGTACAAATATATATTAAGTATTATTTAGTCACAATGTTAAAAGCTTATCAGTGTCGAGTATTTACTCCAAACCAATAGATGTATAATATGTGTATATACTTTTCTCACTTAAATAATGTTAAATATATATACACATACATATTTTTACCTTATTAAATCACTTAACTATGCATGATTTGTCAGTATGATTTGGTATAAACAGTCGATGCGCATAAGTATTTATTAGATAAATCACTTATGTAAGGTTGTTTGTGAAGATATGTGTCATGTATATTCACTGGAAGAGAGTATCATTAAAGATAACAATTATAAGTTTAAAGTTGAACAACTTCAAATTGTCATTCTTTTTTAGACTTATTATGTAACGGAGAAACCCTCTTAAGTAATTTCTCATTGACCTATTAGTACATTAGTACATATATATAAAGGGGAGTTGACAAGCTTGGGTCGTCCTCCCTTGGGGTTGGCACCACCTCATGAATAAAATAGCCACTATTTGGGTTACAGTTGAAGCCTTGACCAACTTTTGCATAGCTTATGTGTTATATCCACTGGATAGCCACCTTTAAAGCTATTCATTGAAAACATAGACACTCTTCGTAGCAAACTAAGTAGTTTCAAAGCTATATAAATTATAAAATAATTAATATCTTGCAAAATCCAGTTGCCACTTTAGGATCGCAAATTGTATATACATTCATTTTGGCATAGGTTACCAAATAAATTGTCTCTTTTAAGGTTATTAGATGAAAACATAATCAAAATTTATATTGAAATTCATGAATTTTTAAGTAGTTTAACATGAAAAAAAATCATAGAATTTACAGTGCTATATGTAAAATTCCGAGATAGTCTGCAACACTTGTCAATATCGAAGAAGCATTATTACCGCTATTAATTAGAATATTATTGATTTTTACAAAGTAGTTGAAAAAATAGCAACTCAAACCAATCGCTTTAAAAAAAATTGCCGACGAATAATTAAGATAGAGCACATCCATAATAGTAAATGATTAAATTCTATGTTGAACTTGGCCTGTGCTGGCAGTTGTCCAGCTTGGGACAATTTGGGAAATCTATTATTTATGAGCTGAAGAGTATTGTACATAGAAGGATCGGGAGTTGAACCTTTCTACGAGCCGACATAAAAACCAAGAGGTTTATATATAATTCAACTGCATCCCCTATAGATAGAGATAAACTTTTCACGTGGGCCCCGTTTAATATAACTCCAATTATTGAGTTTGTTACAGTATTTGTCCCCACGTTGTTTAGTAAATATAGTGAAGTTTGAGAGCTTTTATTTGGCTTTGGTGTTTCTAATTGAGGACCCCGGCTGATGCTTTGCTTTCGTCAATGTAAGTCTCTTCTCCGAGTTCTTATGTTAATTTGTGTTATTTTTTGTCAGTTCTTTTGTAACACATAATGTTAGAGCTTCTTTTGACAGCAGAAAAGAGAATTAAATCTATGTTGTGACTATTCTTCTTTTCGCAGTTGTTGCTAATTTTAAATCAAAATCGTAACACTGATACTGATGTTTAGAATAGTACATCAAATTTTGTAACATATGAACAACTTTTGAACATATCAAAATAGCATTGTAGTACTTTTTTAAGAGAACATTTTGAACATAACAAAACTAAAATAGAAGTTAAGTAGTGAATTAGAGAAAAATAATCTAAGGCCAAATTATAACTTCCTCCATTCTAATTTAAATGGAAATTTGAATATGAATGGAGTTTAATTAGGAAGAAGATGATGACTTTTGAAACTTATGATCATATAACATTCTATAATACTTGTGGCTATAAACGCTTATCATTAAGGATATATTGATAGTTTAAATTAAATCGTTCCTAAAAATGTATCATTATTTTATAAACATACTAAAAATATCGTCACATAGACTAAAATAGATTGTGTATCTAATGCAGAAAATTAATACTCCACCCATCCCATTTTAAGTGTGTTTGGGATGATCGGAATTAGTGGATTCCTTCTGCGTTAAACTGAGCACGAAGTTTAAGAAAATAAGGAAACTTTTAAATTTTGTAACATAAAATTAAAGATGTGTGCAATGTGAGTCATTGTCTATAAGTCTTGTGTTTCAAAACAAATTTTGAAATTTAAGAGTTACCAAATATAGAAAGAGACGCTATTTTTGGGACAGTCTAAAAAAATATAGACACTTAAATTGGGGTGGAGAGAATACACTTTTGAAGACATTATTGGGCCCGTGCTCAGCACGGGCTCTCCCGCCACTAGTATATATAAAGGGGAGTTGACGAGCTTGGGGTCGTCCTCCCTTGGGGTTGGCGTCACCGAATGAATGAAATAGCCACTATTTGGTTTACAGTTAGAAGACTTGGCCAACTTTTGAACAGCTTATGTCCACTGAGTAGCCACCTTTAAGGTTATTCATTGAAAATATAACCACTCTTTGCAGCAAACAAAATAGTCATTTTGCATAGCTTGCCAAATAAATTGCCTCTTTTACATGAATTTTTAAATAGTTTAGCATGAACTTTAAAAAAAAATTCCTAGAATTTACAGTACTATATGTGAAATTCTGATATTAGTGTTTGCACAACTTGCCAATCGAAGAAGCATTATTACCGCTATTAATTAGAATATCGTCGATTTTTTAGAAAGTACTTGAAAAAATAGAAATTCAAACCAATCGCTTAAAAAAAAAATTACTGACTAATAATTAAGATGGAACACATCTAAAATAGATAATGACGAAATTCTATGTTGAACTTGGGCCTGTTCTGGTACAGGCTCCCCGTAACTAGTGGTATATATAGAGCTTAGTCACAGTCTAGTGGTGCAGTTCGTTATTGGAGGTCACTAACTAAATCAGACTGATGGTCATGAAAGGTCCACATGTATGAATTGATAGGAATAATTGAGAATTATTCTGATTTCTAGACTGATCATGACTTGTCCCAGAAAGAGCCTGGAGTGCTGTATGTCTTCTAGCTAGCACCTTGCAAGAACCTAAATTCAGAAGAAGATTGTGGTTATCCATGCATCGAAGTACTACTTCATTCGTTTTCTTGTGTAATTTTCCTTGGCCTTCATTAAAAAGACGGCACTTTTTGTCGCGGGCCCTTTAAGGCGAGGATAAGTTCTCAAGAATTTGTATACAAGTAGGAGTACTAAAGAAACAGGGTGAAAGTAACCATGCACTGTACGAAATATCTTGAATTTTTCTCTACTATAGTTTGAGTTACTTATGCTTTGATCCTATGACATTCCAACATTGAACTATAACAAATTATATACTCAATCTGTTTCAAATTACATGAAATTGTTTGACTTAATACAAAATTTATTTAATCTAAAATAGATCATTGGTATTAGTGTAGCTATAAATTATCCCATTAAAAATACATTGATAAATTTAAAGTCAAATTGTTATCATATTTTAAATAAATATTATCCTTTTTTTTCTTTTTCTTATTGGAAACCTAAATATCAACAATAGGAGTATATATCTTCATACCTTTCCTTTCAAGTAGTCCTGCTAGCTACACCCTGCTGCACCAAAGAAGAAATACTACTCCATGCAAAACCAGTAAAGCTGATAAGGTGTGTTACCAAATACGATGATATATATTCAATTCATCAGAGATGCATTAATGTTTATCGTTGGATCTTTGGCCTTTACCCATGAATGGATGCAGTTAAGATGAGGTTTGGCCTGGGATCTGCTTTGGTAAACATCTTGTCAGCTTTTCTGGTTTTGCATACGTAGAGTTGAAGATTCTAGTCACGTTTGTGGATATGATACTTTCAATAGAACAACAACATACTCAGTATAATTTTACAAGTGGAGTTTGGAGAAGGTAAGATGTACGCGACTTTATTCCCATTAAAGTAGAGAGACGATACTTTCAATAGAAGTGGAAACAAAAAAGTACTTCTAAATTGAAATTGGAAAAAAAAAATCCGTACAAGGAACTGTCTTGGACATGAACTTAACTTGAAATAAAATTATGAATGTTGAAATTTGTTGCCGTTTACATTTCTATATTTCACGTGAAGTTACTGTTTATGGCTAAAATTGGTCGTATAGTTAAACAATTAGATTTATAGAAGAATTACAAGCAATACGGTAAATACGCAAGAAAGTAAGTAAAAGCTGAAAGAAAAGTAAACAAGCAAGAAAGTAAATAATTGTATTCTTTGAGAATAGCCCGGTGAATCGCTTGATTGTACAATACAATTTAGGATGAGTATTTATAGCTATGATTTACCCAGTCCTAATTATGGTAAAATACAAAGAGTAATAAGGTCGTGGGCTTGTTTACTGAAGGCGGTGGTATATACTAAACCCTAACTTTGAGACTGTAAACCCTAAGGCAGCGGGATGTATACCTTGTATCCTATGGCCCGTACCGACTGAGAGGGTCGTGGCTTAAGGAGCAGGCATGTATCCTCTACGCCTAGTGACTTGTAAGCTAAGTCTAGTCTCGCCAGTTGGACTCATATCCCCGTAATCATATGTGGCGTATTTTTACCCACACAGTGAGTCCCTCTACTAGCTAAGTGCTAACGTTAGCAGTCAGGAAGTGAAAGAGGCATACAAAAAGAGAAATGTGAAAGGATATCTCTCTGACTCCTTGATACTCGCAGTTTTTTCGACCGATATAGATGCTTGATTACTTCTGGAATCCCATGCATCTTCACTTGTGTCACGACCCAACCTAGGGCCGCGTCGGTTATCGCTAAACCTATTAATAATCTATGAATTATAGAGATGAGCTGGCAACCTGGTTATAAATACATACATATTTACTGAAAACATAAAGTCTGGAAAGATGACAAGGCCATCATACGATAATATATATAACATACTGACTGCACCATACAGGGACATATCTACAGGCCTCTAAGAGTGCTGAACTGAATATACAAAGGACGGGACAAGGCCCCGCCATACCTACTCGACATCTGTACAACATACCAAAAGTAGTATACTCCGGAAGAGTCGGAGTGACTCCAACAGCTGGTAGATAGCCTACTAACGTGGCTCAGGGTCTGCTCTCTCTGTACCTGCGCGGCATGAAACACAGCGCCCCAAAAAAAGGGGCGTGAGTACGATATGTACAAAGTATGTAAGGCCTGAGCATATAATAAATCATAGCTGGATGAAACTGTAAGGCTGGAATATAAATGTGTAAACATGAGCTGAAGCATAGCAATGTAGCAGGAAATCTTAAGACGTACTAAACATGGTCTGAATATAACCTGAAGTCTAGCTGAATCTGAAACTGAAGACTGAGCTGAACTATACTGATAAATGACTGTAATATGACTGGTGACTGGTAACTAGAAACTAGAACCGAAAGCTGTCAACTGATACTGACACTAAAAACTGGTGGCTGATAACTGAGAACTGATAACTGGTACTGAGCTAAAACTGAACTGTTATCTGAACTGGTACCTGCCTGGTGTTATGGGCTATATCCCCCCAAATCAGGTAACTGAACATCTGAACTAGCCTCACATATAATCATACAGTGCATACTGTGGCTATATACACGTATATAACAAACCTGGCGGGTGTTATGGGCTATATCCCCCCAGGCCAGTAATATCTAGTCTCTCTTGTCAGAGTGTGTGAACGACACCCGGTCACACTAGGTGTTTCAACTCCCGCCTGAACCAGAGGGGCTGTATCCCCCAGACGGGTAGTATCATACGCGACCGGACTGTGTGTCCAATGTCCAGCCTCTATGGGGGACTCCAAATCACACATAACATGATCACAATATAAGCATAAGCATGTATGAGGCATAACACATGTGGCAACAATATATATGGACTCGAAGGAATGATAAGAAAACTCTGGATTGAATTATAGACACAACCTGAAACTTAGAATTTGTCTAACTTTTTGACTTTTATAAAAATTTCGGCAGAGTTTCCTTTGAAACTGGATGATCCGCAAAACAGAACCGACACTATACTATACACGGGAATGGATACCCGGATAAACTGATAACATAAACATGTTAAACGGATAACAAGATGAGACAACTGGATGACATAACAAATCCGCAGATAGAATGCCTGGACAGCACCACTGTCCTGACTTTCAACCTAATTTTCAGAGTGTAGATCAAAGTTATAGACTTCATAGTCTTCATAAAAGTTTTAGATATATGTCTTAGGGTTCTGGGAATTCTTAAAGAATCTAAATATAAATTTTGTACAAGGAGTTATGATCAATATAGTAACAACTATCAAAAGATCAAAACAATTTTCCAGATTTTGAAACGTTTTGTCTTGCTGATTTGGACATCTTTCACCTTGGATTTTAGTACCAAATTAAGTATATACAAGGTTCCCTTGGTACCATACAAGTTTCTCAGAAGAAATACTAAGTTCAGAACAAAGAAAAGCTTCAAAAGCTAAAAGATACATGCCTTGCCAAAAGAAAGGTTTAGTCTTACATACCTTTGATGTTTCTAGCTTCTAAACTTTGTTTCCTTTGAATTCCACACCTTCTAAAGCTTAAACAAGCTATAACATAAAATTTAGGTACTTTACTTAGCTATGAAGTAATTCTAAAAATCAAACTATAGACGAAATTGAAGGTAGTATAATGTTACCCTAATCGCGTAGAGCGTTTTGACACAATCCGTCTTCCGTTTCGAGTCAAAATTGATGTTGTTTCTTCAAAATAAAAAAAAATGGATTCAAACTCCAGAGAGGTCTGTTTATATCGTGGGTTTTCTGGAAAATTTCGAGAAAATGAAGGATTTCTCTTTTATAACAAAAACATTTCATTTCTAGCCCTCTTTTGCGCTTATATCCTTTTTTCTGGTCTGAATTCTGATACTCATATCTTTTTATCCAGATATTGTATGAACAAACCATCAAAATTTTTGGAAACTACACTCCAAGACCTTCAATTTGGTATATCATATGTCTCCAAAAGACCTCATATAACACATGGAATTAATTGCTGAAAAAGCTCCGTTAAAAGGCAAATCCTTAGTCGGTTTTTCCGCAACTTAAATCTGATTTTTCCCAACCTTTATATTCAACATATAAAAGTCATATATGGTCCAATTATGACTTTAAGATCACTTAAATCATTCTTAACATGTCATTAGAACGATATACCTCACTTTGGACATACGAGGTGTAACAATCTTCCCCCCTTAGGAACATTTGTCCTTAAATGTGAAATGAAGTATGTAAAAGCATTAAACAAGGATCTGTTATATACCTGAAGTAGTGAAGAGATGTGGATACTTGTCTCTCATATCATTCTCAGCTTCCCAAGTTATTTCCTCTACGTTATTGCTTCGCCATAGCACTTTAACTGAAGGAATGTCTTTCGTCCTTAGTCGACGAATCTGCCTATCTAAAATTGCAATTGGCACCTCTTCATAAGTTAATTGCTCTGTGATCTGTACATCATCTACTGGTACAACTCTAGAAGGATCTCCAACACATTTTCTGAGCATAGAAACATGGAATACTGGATGTACCTCCTGAAGGTCTGCTGGAAGGTCTAACTCGTAGGCTACATGCCCAACTCGCCTGATAACCTGATATGGACCAATAAATCTAGGGCTAAGCTTCCCCTTCTTTCCAAATCTCATAACGCCTTTCATAGGTGATACTTTCAGGAATACCTAATCGCCAATCTGAAATTCTAAATCTCGACGTCGATTATCTGCATAGGACTTCTGTCTGCTCTGCGCTGCTAATAATCTTTCCCTGATCAACTTGACTTTATCAACGGCTTGTTGGATTAAATCTGGACCTATCAATTGAGACTCGCCAACCTCGAACCATCCTATAGGAGACCTGCATTTGTGCCCATACAAGCTTCATATGGTTCCATTTGTATGCTGGAATGATAGCTATTATTATATGCAAACTCTATCAATGGCAGATGATCACTCCAACTGCCTCCAAAATCTAACACACAAGCTCTAAGCATATCTTCTAAGGTCTGAATGGTCCGCTCAGCCTGTCCGTCTGTCTGTGGATGAAATGCTGTACTCAGATTCACCTGTGTCCCTAAACCTGTCTGGAATGATCGCCAGAAATTTGCTGTAAACTGTGCGCCCCTGTCTGAAATGATAGATACTTGAATACCATGTAGGCGCACTATCTCTCTAATATAAAGTCTAGCATAATCCTCTGCTGTATATGTAGTTCTAACAGGCAAGAAATGAGCTGATTTAGTAAGCCTGTCAACTATAACCCAAATAGAGTCATACTTGCTCCGCGTACGGGGCAAGCCTGTAATGAAGTCCATATTCACTGCTTCCCATTTCCATGATGGAATCTCGATTTCCTGTAACAAGCCACTAGGTTTTTGATGCTCGACCTTAACCTGCTGGCAGTTAGGACACTGAGCCACAAATTCTGTTATGTCACGCTTCACTCCGTCCCACCAGTAAATCTGCTTAAGGTCATGATACATCTTAGTCGAACCTAGATGAACAGTGTACCTGGAATAGTGTGCCTCAGTCATAATCTGTCCACGTAAATCTGCAACATCAGGAACACAAAGTCTATCTTTATACATGAGAACCCCATCACTAGTAACCCTGTATAGTGACTCCGGTTTTCTTCTGGCTATTTGTCTGTATTCAACTAGAACTGGATCCTCATACTAACGTTGTTTTAATTCTGTAACTAGGCAAGTAGTGGCTGCTTTCTGAACTGTAACTCCTGCGTCCTCTGAATCAATTAATCTGACTCCCATGCTGGCCAACTGGTGGAGTGCATGACCTAACTTTCTTTTCTATGGCCGTAAATAAGATAGACTACCCATAGACTTACGACTAAGGGCATCAGCAACAACATTCGCTTTACCCGGATGATAAAGAATGTCCACGTTGTAGTCCTTCAGCAACTCTAGCCACAGCCTCTGTCGTAGGTTTAGCTCCTTTTGCTTAAATATGTACTGGAGGCTCTTGTGGTCTGTATAAATATCAACATGAACGCCGTACAAATAACGTCTCCAAATCTTTAATGCATGAATGACTGCTGCAAGCTCCAGATCATGGGTAGGGTAGTTCTGCTCGTGCTTTTTCAGCTGCCTGGAAGCATAGGCAATTACTCTTCCGTGCTGCATCAAAACACAACCAAGACCAATTCGAGAAGCGTCACTGTAAATGACATAGTCCTCATATCCCTCTGGAAGTGTAAGTACTGGAGCTGTTATCAACCTGTTCTTTAGTTCTTGGAAGCTATGCTCGCAAGAATCAGACCACTCAAATTTAGCTATTTTCTGTGTCAATTTGGTCAGTGGAGCTGCAATGGAGGAAAAACCCTCTACGAACCTTCTGTAATAACCTGCCAAACCCAGAAAACTACGTACTTCAGTTGGCGTCGTAGGTCTGGGCCAATTCTTCACAGCCTCAATCTTCTGGCCATCTACTTTAATTCCTTCTGCTGAAACTATATGGCCAAGAAATGCCACTGAATCTAACCAGAATTCACACTTTGAGAACTTAGCAAATAATTGTTGGTCCCGAAGAGTACCCAATACTATGCGCAGGTGCTCCACATGCTCTGATTCAGACTTTGAATAGATGAGAATATCGTCAATAAATATAATCACAAATAAATCTAGATAAGGCCTGAATACGCTATTCATCAGATCCATAAATACTGCAGGGGCATTAGTGAGTCCAAACGACATCACTAAAAACTCATAATGGCCATACCTAGTCCTGAATGCAGTCTTAGGTATATCAGATTTTCTAACTCTAACCTGATGGTAGCCTGATCGCAAATCTATCTTCGAGAAGCACTTGGCACCCTGGAGTTGGTCGAACAAGTCATCAATCCTGGGCAGAGGGTATTTATTCTTGATTGTGACTTTATTTAGCTGTTTGTAATCTATGCACATGCGTAGAGAGCCGTCTTTCTTTTTCACAAACAATACCGAGGCTCCCCACGGGGAAATGCTAGGTCTGATGAGACCTTTATCTACCAAATCCTTCAGTTGTTCCTTCAATTCTTTCAGTTCTGCTGGTGCCATCCTATAGGGAGGAATGGATATGGGTTGCGTACCTGGTACTATATCAATAGGAAAATCAATCTCTCGTTCCGGAGGAAGACCAGGTAACTCATCTGGAAATACGTCAGGGAACTCATTCACTACCGGAACTGACTCAAGAGTCGATGTCTCCTTTTTTGAGTCTCGAACATGAACAATATGATATAAGCAGCCTTTTGCAATTAGCTTCCTTGCCTTAAGGTAAGAAATAAACAGACCCTTTGGCGATGCAGAAACACCCTGCCACTCTATAGCTAATTCTCCTGGAAAATGAAACTGGACTGTCTTCGCTCTACAATCAACGTTAGCATAACAAGAGGACAACCAATCCATACCGAGAATAACATCGAAATCAACCATTTCTAGCTCAATTAAGTCAGCTGTAGTGCTACAATCGCCCATCATCACCGTGCAACCTCTATAAACACGCCTAGCTACTATAGAATCACCAACGGGAGTGGCTACCTCGAAAGGTCTAATAGCCTTTGGTACTATTTTGAATTTAATAGCAACAAAGGGAGTAACATATGATAATGTAGAACCCGGATCTATCAACACATACACATCGAGAGAATTTACCGACAGAATACCTGTGACCACGTCTGGTGAAGCCTCTTGGTCCTGTCGACCAATAAGAGAATAGGTGTGGTTCTGGGTACTGCCTGTTGTAGGAGCTCCACCTCGACCTCGACCACGACCTGCTGGTGTTTGAGGAAGTTGCCCCTGAGGGCGTGCTGGTGCTGAGGAAGCTACTGCTGATCTAGCTGGCTGGGCTGCACCACTACCACCCCTAGTCGGGCAATCTCTCATGAAATGGCATGTCTCGCGACAAATATAACAAGTATCAACTCCTAACTGACATGGACCCAAGTGGCATTTACCACAATCTGAACATCTAGGATATGTCTGACTGGCCGGTAGCGAAGTACCACGGCGCTGAAATCCTGAAGTCCATGATGCTTGACTAGCTCTGGACTGAGGAGGTCTATCAGATCTCAGGCCACGAGACTGTGTAGGTATACTAGCTGGTGGCTGTCTAACACTCTGCTGCTACTCGCTCCAGATGTCTCTCCAAACGAACCAAAAAATCTGCCCCTCTTGTGTAACACTCTATCCCTGTCGGCTCTCTGTCTCTGCTTCATCTCCTCAAGTGATAAAGCAAATGCCTGAATGCGTGATATGTTCATACCTGACTGCATAGCAACCGTCATACACTCATTCACCAGGTGTGGACCAAGTCCCACTACATACATGTGAATTCTATCCTCCATACTTGCTACCACAGTGGGGGCAAACCTTGCTAAAGAATTAAAGCGATAATTATACTCTTCTACATCAAACTTCCCTGTCTCAAGGTCAGGAACTGATCAGCACGTGCCCTCTGTGTCTCTATGGGCATATACTGATGAAGGAAGGCATCTGAGAATTCCTTCCAAGTCGTCGGAGTAGCATCTGCCCCTCTAGATAGCTCCCATGTCTGATACCACCCTGCTGCTAAGTCATGCAATCTGAATGCAGCGAACTCTACTGACTCTGTCTCTGACGCGTGCATGACCCTCAACACCCTGGCTGTCCTCACAAGAAAATCCTGAGGGTCCTCTCCTGTACGGGATCCAGTAAAGACTGGAGGCTCTAGTCGGATAAAATCCCTGATCTTGGATCCAGTATCTCCTTGGGCATCTACACTATGCTGTCTAGTCTGAGCAACTACAATACTGGTCAATAATCTGATGGCATCCCTCACTTCCTGCCCCTGACTATCAGGCTGAGGAGCTGGAGGTATGGCAGCTGTAGTACCTCTAATATCGCCCTGAACTAAAGGGATCTGTGAGGCCTCAGATGGAGCCTCAGGTCTGGACTCCTCACTCTCATCCACCTTAGGTGGAACTCTACTACTACTCTGGCCGACAATAGCCTTGCCCTTCTGGGAAGCTGTCAGTTTCTTCGGCGGCATCGCTGTATTCAAAACATTACGGTTAGATGGGTGAATCCTAAAATTATAGCCCTACCGCACGATCTAGAGAAGAAAGAAAAACAACTGTCCTGAAGTGCCTTGTAGCCTCCTGTTCAAAAGTATGGCGCGCAACATACTCTTGAACAAGACTCTACTAGACACGGCCTGTAGACACCGTAGGACTGAACTGCTCTGATACCACTTTTATCACGACACAACTAAGTGTCGGTTATCGCTAAACCTATTAATAATCTATGAATTATAGAGATGAGTTGGCAACCTGGTTATAAATACATACATATTTACTGAAAACATAAAGTCTGGAAAGATGACAAGGCTATCATACGATAATATATATAACATACTGACTGCACCACACAGGGACATATCTACAGGCCTCTAAGAGTGCTGAACTGAATATACAAAGGACGGGACAAGGCCCCGCCATACCTACTCGACATCTGTACAACATACCAAAAGTAGTGTACTCCGGAAGAGTCGGAGTGACTCCAACAGCTGGTAGATAACCTACTAACGTGGCTCAGGGTCTGCTCACTCTGTACCTGTGCGGCATGAAACGCAGCGCCCAAAAAAAAGGGGCGTGAGTACGATATGTACAAAGTATGTAAGGCCTGAGCATATAATAAATCATAGCTGGATGAAACTGTAAGGCTGGAATATAAATGTGTAAACATGAGCTGAAGCATAGCAATGTAGCAGGAAATCTTAAGGCGTACTAAACATGGTCTGAATATAACCTGAAGTCTAGCTGAATCTGAAACTGAAGACTGAGCTGAACTATACAGATAAATGACTGTAATATGACTGGTGACTGGTAACTAGAAACTAGAACCGAAAGCTGTCAACTGATACTGACACTAAAAACTGGTGGCTGATAACTGAGAACTGATAACTGGTACTGAGCTAAAACTGAACTGTTATCTGAACTGGTACCTGTCTGGTGTTATGGGCTATATCCCCCCAAATCAGGTAACTGAACATCTGAACTAGCCTCACATATAATCATACAGTGCATACTGTGGCTATATACGCATATATAACAAACCTGGCGGGTGTTATGGACTATATCCCCCCCAGCCAATAATATCTAGTCTGTCTGGTTAGAGTGTGTGAATGACACCCAGTCACACTAGGTGTTTATACTCCCGCCTGAACCAGAGGGGCTGTATCCCCCAGACGGGTAGTATCACACGCGACCGGACTGTGTGTCCAATGTAGCCTCTATGGGGGACTCCAAATCACACATAACATGATCACAATATAAGCATAAGCATGTATGAGGTATAACACATGTGGCAACAATATATATGGACTCGAAGGAATGATAAGAAATTTCTGGATTGAATTATAGACACAACCTGAAACTTAGAATTTGTCTAACTCTTTGACTTTTATAAAAATTTCGGCAGAGTTTCCTCTGAAACTGGATGATCCGTAAAACAGAACCGACACTATACTATACACGGGAATAGATACCCGGATAAACTGATAACATAAACATGTTAAACGGATAACAAGATGAGACAACTGGATGACATAACAAATCCGTAGATAGAATACCTGGTCAGCACCAATGTCCTGACTTTCAACCTAATTTTCATAGTGTAGATCAAAGTTATAGACTTCATAGTCTTCATGAAATTTTAGATATATGTCTTAGGGTTTTGAGGATTCTTAAAAAATATAAATATCAATTTTGTACAAGGAGTTATGATCAATATACTAACAACTGTCAAAAGATCAAAACAATTTTCCAGATTTTGAAACATTTTGTCTTTCTGATTTGGACGTCTTTCACCTTGGATTTTAGTACCAAATTAAGTATATACAAGGTTCCCTTGGTACCATACAAGTTTCTCAGAAGAAATACTAAGTTTAGAACTAAGAAAAGCTTCAAAAGCTAAAAGATACATGTCTTGCCAAAAGAAAGGTTTAGTCTTATATACCTTTGATGTTTCTAGCTTCTAAACTTTGTTTCCTTTGAATTCCATACCTTCTAAAGCTTAAAAAAGCTATAACATAGAATTTAGGTACTTTACTTAGCTATGAAGTAATTCTAAAAATCAAACTATAGACGAAATTGAAGGTAGCATAATGTTACCCTAATCGCGTAGAGCGTTTTGACGCAATCAGTCTTCCGTTTCGAGTCAAAATTGATGTTGTTTATTCAAAATAAAAAAAAATGGATTCAAACTCCAGAGAGGTCTGTTTATATCGTGGGTTTTCTGGAAAATTTCGAGAAAATGAAGGATTTCTCTTTTATAACAAAAACATTTCATTTCTAGCCCTCTTTTGCGCTTATATCCCTTTTTCTGGTCTGACTTCTGATACTCATATCTTTTTACCCAGACATTGTATGAACAAACCATCAATAGTTTTGGAAACTACACTCCAAGACCTTCAATTTGGTATATCATATGTCTCCAAAAGACCTCATATAACACACGGAATTAATTGCTGAAAAAGCTCCGTTAAAAGGCAAATCCTTAGTCAGTTTTTCCGCAACTTAAATCTGATTTTTTCCAACCTTTATATTCAACATATAAAAGTCATATATGGTCCAATTATGACTTTAAGATCACTTAAATTATTCTTAACATGTCATTAGAACGATATACCTCACTTTGGACATACGAGGTGTAACAATTTGAATGGCTGCTGTCGATTCCATGCATCTTTCCCATAAATGCCTTTTTGTTGCGCCGAATCATTCTATATCTCCAGGCCATAATTACATTGATTGTTTCATGCTCCATCCATATCCCATTCCGCCTATAAATAGAGGCTTTATGATAGATGAGAATCACCAACTTCTTTAGAAAATACATTATCTCTCTAAAAAATTTCGCATGAATGGATAATCCCTTTTCTTCGAAAATGTTTTCCTTTAATCCCGATTCAATATTCCCAGAAAAACTTCTTCATTCGAGATGGATAGTGCTTGAGAAAACTGAGTGCAGAGATACTTTCATAGTTATCCTTCTTCGCTCTTACATCCGTTACAGTATGAGCAAAGTCCCCTAGTCATGGAGTGTAATCGAGATTCTAATGATGTTCTCCAGAATATCTTCTTTATGGCATGTGCACTGGTTACGGTGTGCTCATTTTCTAACATCAGCGGTTTCTATGACATTCCTCTTGCCATGCATGCTCAGGTCGCTTAGCCCTTTCAGCTGTCATGAGGCTTTTCCTCCAGGATGCTGTCGGCGTACTAGTAGCTTCTTCGATGGTGTCAGGTTGGTACTCCAATGCCTGGCTCCGCTCCTTGGCTGTCAAGGGGATTTAGCCTTACGCTATCAGCAGATTAAGGAGTCTCCAAGCTCAAAGTCTATTTTTGGCTTAGGATTGTCTTATTGCTTGGCTGGTTCAGCTGTATTACTATCGTAATGCCTCCTCGGCCGTTGGCTGTGGACTGCCTTGAGGAGGAACTCCTCTCCAGTATAGGTTCCTAGCCTCGATTGTGCTTGAAGATCAGCGAGGCTATGTACTCCCATTTGACCAGTAGATATTGAAGCGGGTCTTCAGGCTCTTCCGGGATGATGAGAGAAGGACTCGCTCGTGCTCAGATGCTTCTGAAGTCCTTTGTCCTGGATGAGGCGCACGAGCGTTGGTTATACCAGTGGTCGTGTGCTGATGAATGCTCGGGCTGACATATCTCCTGATGCCAAGAAGGACTCTGGGTCGCTTGTTAAATAGGAGCTACAATCCAGATGAATGATTTCGGCCGTGTCAAATTCAGAGGAGCTTGCAGTTTTAGCTTTTTGAAAACTTTTAATTTCTCAATAATACTTGTAATGAACAATATTGTATTCGAAAGAACTTGATTGTATATTGTAAGCCTACCGGCCTTTGACATAAATGAAAGTAGATGTCCATCAATATTTTGTGTGTATTTGCGTAATTACTTGTAGTGTAGTTAAGCAGCACTGTTTGGGTGCCTTTCAGGGTATTTGTCTTTTAAAGATGGGTTTGCACTCTGTTGGGCGCTGTTTATGCATCAACAAGAGATGTCTTATTTTACGTCTGCGATGGACACCTTTTAGGGCAAGCCCCGCGCCCACAAGGTAACGTCTTTAGCCCATTGTATGTAACAGGGCATTTTTTAGCATTCAAGCTAGAACGGTCGTGCTTGTCCACTCGAGTGCTCAAGTCTTAAATGACACGATGCGGGTGGGCATCCCCATCGACATGTTGGTACGAGGGTTGATTGACGATTTTAACTTGCGAATGATGCCTGGTCGCTTAACTGAAAGTGATCTAGCTTTAAGCGAGTAGTTTACTTTACTTTTATAATGAAAAGCAAGTGTATTACTTCAACTTAAGTTGTGCCAAGGCTATGAATTGTTGGATCATAGATGGATCTGATTGTAAAACTGACTAAGTAGAATAGTAGTTTTATTGATAAAGAGGGCGTGGAGCCAATAAAAAGTTTAGGAAACTAACAATAACGGGACTAAGTACCCGTTGGAAGTAATAGTAAAGATAAAGAGCAATAAAGGAGAAAATACATGTCTCGAGTACATCAGTCTAGTTAACCTTTCAAGAATAGTATTTCCTAAGTTGAGTGGTAGCTGTTCTTTCTGTGTCCTTAGATGCATTCATCTTCCCGCTAGCGTTCCCCTGTACTTGATGAAGGATCAGCTTTCAAAAGGATCAGATGTGTTCTCCGAGGACCCTTCATTGGTTAGCGCCGAACTCGGGTGCATGACCTGTGGGTCGTTATCCACCCGGTGATACAATTCCCCATTAATCAAACAGTAATGAACTGCCTGCCTTCGCAATTGTCTGCTTTCTGTCTTGTTTTTAGGGAGTATTCCCTTTCCAAAGTACTCAATTAATACATGACGCCATTCTGAAATGGATCCCATGTTTGGAACTTCGAGGTTCATCAGGTCCGCGAGGGTTAGCTAGATCACCATCAGCCGGCTATCAGCATTGATGTTTCCATCCTCACCCGGTGCGTCGGCCTCTGTGCCTTCCTTCCGATGAATAAATTTCCATTGGCGGAAATTTTTCAGAAGTGCCTTTATTTTAGCTAGCCGCTCAGCGAGCAGATACCTTCAATTGTGAAAACTTCATTCATCCAATTGACCAGCAGTTGGGAACCGCTGTAGAGACTAATCTCGCTGGCCTACAATATGTAGGCTAAATCAAGAGCTTGAGTTATGGCTTCATATTCTCCCTCGCAGCACGGGCATCTTGCAACCTTGCAAAAGATCCTTTCGGTTGGTGCTTTAATCCATAGGTCGAGGTCGGCTTCTTCGTCTTTGAGCGCTACACACGTATGGATTATCCACTGCCCAGGGCCAACTGCTTCTGCATTCTTCACCACCTCCTCAGCTTTTGACGCCAATTCTACGCTGAAATCCATATCGAAGTCTGCTAGGGCATGTGATCCGATAGCCGTTTGCGGCTGATAACTAATATCATATTCTCCAAGTTCTACGACTTATTCTGCTAAGCTTTTTGAAATCCCAGGTTTAGACTGAATGGTCCGTAACGGGACAAAAAAAACCATATTGACCGTATAATTTAGAAAGTACGATCGCAACTCCAGCCATTGCCACTAACTGGACTGGCAGCAGAAGGTGGCTTCTGCTCCTAAAAGTCCCTTACTAGCATATTGTACAAAAAGTTGCCTTCCATCTTTTTCACGTGTGAGGACTGCATTCCATGCTACTTCCGAGATTGAGACATAAAACATCAGGTGCTCCCCCAAAACTGATTCGGTTACCATTGTAGGCTTTATTAGATTCATTCTTACTTATGTCAATACTTGACAACAGAGTATTGGCCATTCAGGATCTTCATGTTTTACCAGCACCTCGGAGAGTTGATACCACAGCTCCGCGGCTCATGGGACCAAGTTACTCATCCCGGAGACTCGCTGTTTGAGCTCTACAACTACTATCCTGGCCCTTCGGTTGATGGAGGTGTCCTATAGTGGCTCCCTTTCGACCATATTTACTTCTACTTTGAACCTTGTGTTAGTTTCCTTATCGGGTGCTCGACTCTCTTTTGGCAAGAAGTACTCAATCTGTAAGTCGTCGATCCCACAGGGGGTCGGGGTATCTGAAGACTTGATAATCCTTTACTCCATGTATCGAAGGTCTTCCCATGATGACATCATATGAGAAACTACAAGTCATTACCTGAAAGATGTTATTCTCATCACGTCCAAGATATAGACTGGTAGAGCTATTTCTACGATAGGCTTTTCATACACGTTGTTGAAGCTGGTTACTTTGCAGGGGCTCAGGGTTATTCGACAGTGCTGACCCCATATTCTGCACTATCTCCCACAGAATAATATTGACATCACTTCGTGGATCAATCAGAGCTTGCTTGACCTGAGAGTCTAGCACCTTGATCAAAACGGTGAGGGCTTCTTGGTGGTTCTCCTCTCCATTCTCCAGCATGAACACGATCGGACTGGCATATGATCCTAGTACCTCAGTATTCCAAGTTTGGTCAAACCCAGGTGCAGCGAAGATCGCATTGACACTCCGTTTGTCCGTGAGGTCGGGTGCTCTCGATCGTCACGCCCCCTCTGTGATCAGGTCCTTAAGCTGTTCTTCCTTCAACAAGTGTTTGATCTCAAGCATCAAAGCTTTACAGTCGACCGTGGAATGGTCGTTACTTCGATGAAAATTGCAATAGGCCGTTGAATTCTTTCCTGATGTGCTCTTAATAGTGGGTGGCCAGTGCACCCTGGAACCTAATTTCCCAAAGTGATTGGTGACTAGTTCCATTGCATTCACCCATAGCCAGAAGTCCTTGAAGCTGTGTTGCTCTGAATTC